>JBBDGP010005064.1:0-81322 GCA_037952835.1 Lithobates septentrionalis | reverse complement strand
GTCCCATCCTGCGTCCCCCCCGTCCCATCCTGCGTCCCCCCCGTCCCATCCTGCGTCCCCCCCGTCCCATCCTGCGATCTCCCCGTCCCCGTTTTTATTGCATTTTAGTGTAACTATGAGATCTGAGGTCTTTTTGCCCCCCCAGATCTCATATTTAAGAGGACCTGTCATGCTTTTTTCTATTACAAGGGATGTTTACATTCCTTGTAATAGGAATAAAAGTGACACAATTTTTTTTTTTTTTAAACAGTGTAAAAATAAATAAAATCATGTATAATAAAAATAAAATAAATTTTTTTAAAAACCCCCCAGACCCGACGAGCTAGCGCGCGGAAGCGAACGCATACGTGAGTAGTGCCCGCATATGAAAACGGCGGTTAAACCACACATGTGAGGTATCGCCGCAACAGGTAGAGCGAGAGCAATAATTCTAGCCCGCTCGTGACGCCGTTCCACGAGCGGGCGCAATTGTGAAGCGTGACATGTTGGGTATCAATTTACTTGGCGTAACATTATATTTCACAATATAAAAAAAAAAATGGGCTAACCTTACTGTTATCTTATTTTTTATTCAAAAAGTGAATTTTTTTTCGCAGGATGGGACGGGGAGATCGCAGGATGGGACGGGGAGATCGCAGGATGGGACGGGGAGATCGCAGGATGGGACGGGGAGATCGCAGGATGGGACGGGGAGAACGCAGGATGGGACGGGGAGATCGCAGGATGGGACGGGGAGATCGCAGGATGGGACGGGGAGAACGCAGGATGGGACGGGGAGATCGCAGGATGGGACGGGGAGATCGCAGGATGGGACGGGGAGATCGCAGGATGGGACGGGGAGATCGCAGGTTGGGACGGGGAGATCGCAGGTTGGGACGGGGAGATCGCAGGTTGGGACGGGGAGATCGCAGGTTGGGACGGGAGGTCGCAGGATTGGACGGGGAGGTCGCAGGATTGGACGGGGAGGTCGCAGGATTGGACGGGGAGGTCGCAGGATGGGACGGGGAGGTCGCAGGATGGGACGGGGAGGTCGCAGGATGGGACGGGGAGGTCGCAGGATGGGACGGGGAGGTCGCAGGATGGGACGGGGAGGTCGCAGGATTGGACGGGGAGGTCGCAGGATTGGACGGGGAGGTCGCAGGATTGGACGGGGAGGTCGCAGGATGGGACGGGGAGAATGCAGGATGGGACGGGGAGAATGCAGGATGGGACGGGGAGATCGCAGGATGGGACGGGGAGGTCGCAGGATGGGACGGGGAGGTCGCAGGATGGGACGGGGAGGTCGCAGGATGGGACGGGGAGGTCGCAGGATGGGACGGGGAGGTCGCAGGATGGGACGGGGAGGTCGCAGGATGGGACGGGGAGGTCGCAGGATGGGACGGGGAGATCGCAGGATGGGACGGGGAGATCGCAGGATTGGACCGGGAGATCGCAGGATTGGACCGGGAGATCGCAGGATGGGACGGGGAGATCGCAGGATGGGACGGGGAGATCGCAGGATGGGGCAGGGAGGCTCATCGGGGGTTTGTGAGTTGGACCTGTAGGGACCCTCATACATGTCTTGCTTTTTGTCCCTATTCCTTTTTCTTTACACGTTATCCATCACCACGTGTAATGTGATTATTATGCCGCGTACACACGAGCGGACATTACGGCGGACTTTGCCCGGCGGACTTTTCGACGTACTTTCCGACGGACTTTGTGAATGAACGGACTTGCCTACACACAATCCACCAAAGTCCGTCGAATTCGTACGTGATGACGTACGACCGGACTAAAACAAGGAAGTTCATAGCCAGTAGCCAATAGCTGCCCTAGCGTGGCTTTTTGTCCGTCGAACTAGCATACAGACGGCGGACTTTTCGACCGGACTCGATTTCAACGGATAAATTTTAAACAAGTTTCAAATCTAATTCCGTCCAACTTTTGAGAAAACAAAGTCCGCTGGAGCCCACACACATCGAATTGTCCGACGAAATCCAGTCCGCCGGGCAAAGTCCGCCGTAATGTCCGCTCGTGTGTACGCGGCATTAGACATCTTAGAATAGATGCAGCAATGGAGAGATCCTATTATGTCCCTATACATCTAGAGTAGTCCTCTTTTTCCTTTGCCATCATTGGACCAAACTGATTGTTAATAAACTGTTTGTTTGTATAATATACTGCAATGTTATATTACATTATGTCCTTCCCCTCTCCCTCTCATCTTCTCCCCTTTTTTCTCCTTTTTTTCCCTTCCTTGATTCCTGCTTTTGCTATTTTTCACATTTTTGTACAGCAGGCTGGCTTTGTTCACTCTCTATTCTGTCCACAAGATGGCGCAATCTGCTGGGTGCGGACCGCTCGCGTATTCACTGACACCCGGCGGGTAAGCTCCACACCTGCGCGGCTAGGGGGGCGGGTACTTTTCTGCCTGTCCCCTGGGCCTTTGCACGTGGAGGAGCTCTTTGACGCTTTGACCCCATGCTTGCTTCCTTGTTTTCATGGGGTTCGTATACCTGCCGGTGACGTTGCGGCACGTGACGTCATCACGCCCCTCGGGGGGCGTGGCTACGCCGCGCGCCTTGGCGTCAGGGGGACGCCCTGAGCTCCACACACAGCTGCTTGCTATGCAGCTGATTTTGTGGAGCGGACACTGATTGGCTGATGAGACACAGACACTCCCAGGGCATCTGTCCGTTTTGAACTGCTGCCCGGAAGGTCTGTGTCTCAGGAGATCATTTACCAACCACAAAGGTAATTTCAAGTACTCTACATACTTTATATACACCAGAGCAATGGGAGAACTCTATCCCATATGCTCTTTTACTACAGCTTAGTGACTGTTGCCTCTCTTAGCTGTATATGGGCTCAATTTATGCGCTCCTTATACTCATAGTTCTATATCATATCTTAATCACACAGACCTAAATCAGGCGTCTCTTGTGAAAGTGTTGCAGCGCTAAGTCCTACATCTGTGGATGCCCATCTCATGCTTTGTGGACTTTCTAAGCCAGCCTGCTCCACCTCTGGTGTTCAGTTTTTGCTTTGTCATCACCTGTTTGTCCTTATGAATCAGATTGATGTAAGTATGACTAGTCTTTTAGGCCGGGTTCACACTGGTCCGACAAACGCTCCGACATTGGGAGCTCATGTCGCATGACGTGTGAAATCCAATGTTTCCCTATGGGAGCCGTCCTAACTGGTCCGACACAAGTCGTTCCGACTTTAGAAATGCTCCCTGTACTACTTTGATCCGACTTTGATCCTACTTCAGCCTATTGACTATCATTGAAGTCGGATCAAAGTCGGATCGCCGTCTTGCATGATCCGACTTCGGCACGCGACTTGTGCTCAGATGATCTTGAGGGGGAACTCCGCGCCAAATTTTAAATAAAAAACCGGCATGGGTTCCCCCTCCAAGAGCATACCAGGCCCTTGGGTCTGGTATGGACCTTGAGGGGAACCCCCTACGCCGAAAAAACGGCGTGGGGGTCCCCCCCAATCCATACCAGACCCTTATCCGAGCACGCAGCCCGGCCGGACAGGAATGGGGGTGGGGACGAGCGAGCGCCCCCCCCCCTCCTGAGCTGTACCAGGTCGCATGCCCTCAACATGGGGGGGTTGGTGCCTTGGGGGAGGGGGCGCACTGCGGCCCCCCCCCCCCACCCCAAAGCACCTTGTCCCCATGTTGATGAGAACAAGGGCCTCTTCCCGACAACCCTGGCCGTTGGTTGTCGGGGTCTGCGGGCGGGGGGCTTATCGGAATCCGGGAGCCCCCTTTAATAAGGGGGCCCCCAGATCCCGGCCCTCCACCCTATGTGAATGAGTATGGGGTACATCGTACCCCTACCCATTCACCTAGGGAACGTGTCAATTAAAAAAAAAAACTACACAGATTTTTAAAGTAATTTATTAGACAGCTCCGGGGGTCTTCTTCCGACTTCGGGGGTCTCTCCGGTTCTTCTCCACGCTCTCCGGATCTTCTGCCGGGCTCCTCCGCTCTCTTCTGCCTTCTGCCCTCTTCTCTTCTTCTGATGTTGACACGACGCTCTCTCCGGCTGGAATGCTCTCTGTGCGCTCTGCTATGGCTTATATAGGCGGTAACCCCGCCCCCTTATGCCGTCACAGTCCCTGGGCATGCTGGGACTGTGACGTTTTAGGGGGCGTGGTCATCACCCGATGACCACGCCCCCTTATGCCGTCACAATCCCAGCATGCCCAGGGATTGTGACGGCATAAGGGGGCGGGGTCACCGCCTATATAAGCCATAGCAGAGCGCACAGAGAGCATTCCAGCCGGAGAGAGCGTCGTGTCAACATCAGAAGAAGAGAAGAGGGCAGAAGACTGAAGACTGAAGACCTGGCTCCTCCGCTATAGCAAAAGAGCGGCAAAAGAGCAGAAGAGAGCGGAGGAGCCCGGCAGAAGATCCGGAGAGCGTGGAGAAGAACCGGAGAGACCCCCGAAGTCGGAAGAAGACCCCCGGAGCTGTCTAATAAATTACTTTAAAAATCTGTGTAGTGTTTTTTTTTTAATTGACACGTTCCCTAGGTGAATGGGTAGGGGTACGATGTACCCCATACTCATTCACATAGGGTGGGGGGCCGGGATCTGGGGGCCCCCTTATTAAAGGGGGCTCCCGGATTCTGATAAGCCCCCCGCCCGCAGACCCCGACAACCAACGGCCAGGGTTGTCGGGAAGAGGCCCTTGTCCTCATCAACATGGGGACAAGGTGCTTTGGGGTGGGGGGGGGGCCGCAGTGCGCCCCCTCCCCCAAGGCACCAACCCCCCATGTTGAGGGCATGCGACGGTACGGCTCAGGAGGGGGGGGGGGGCGCTCGCTCGTCCCCACCCCCATTCCTGTCCGGCCGGGCTGCGTGCTCGGATAAGGGTCTGGTATGGATTGGGGGGGACCCCCACGCCGTTTTTTCGGCGTAGGGGGTTCCCTTTTAAGGTCCATACCAGACCCAAGGGCCTGGTATGCTCTTGGAGGGGGAACCCATGCCGGTTTTTTATTTAAAATTTGGCGCGGAGTTCCCCCTAAAGATTCATACCAAACACAGTGCCGGGCATTGGCGGGGATCCAAGTCGGATCCCCGTTCATTGAAAGTCGGACATATGCCGGCTTCATGTCGCAGGGCAAAGTCGGATCCAAAGTAGGACGGCTGTCGTGTCGCACCAGTGTGAACCCAGCCAAAGTCTGTTTGGCTGGGTTCACACTGGTCCGACAAACGCTCCGACATTGGGAGCTCATGTCGCATGACGTGTGAAATCCAATGTTTCCCTATGGGAGCCGTCCTAACTGGTCCGACACAAGTCGTTCCGACTTTAGAAATGCTCCCTGTACTACTTTGATCCGACTTTGATCCTACTTCAGCCTGTTGACTATCATTGAAGTCGGATCGCCGTCTTGCATGATCCGACTTCGGCACGCGACTTGTGCTCAGATGATCTTGAGGGGGAACTCCGCGCCAAATTTTAAATAAAAAACCGGCATGGGTTCCCCCCAAGAGCATACCAGGCCCTTAGGTCTGGTATGGACCTTGAGGGGAACCCCCTACGCCGAAAAAACGGCGTGGGGGTCCCCCCCAATCCATACCAGACCCTTATCCGAGCACGCAGCCCGGCCGGACAGGAATGGGGGTGGGGACGAGCGAGCGCCCCCCTCTTGAACCGTACCAAGCCGCATGCCCTCAACATGGGGGGGGGTTGGTGCCTTGGGGGAGAAGGGGGCGCGCTGCGGGCCCCCCCACCCCAAAGCACCTTGTCCCCCTGTTGATGAGGACAAGGGCCTCTTCCCGACAACCCTGGCCGTTGGTTGTCGGGGTCTGCGGGCGGGGGGCTTATCGGAATCCGGGAGCCCCCTTTAATAAGGGGGCCCCCAGATCCCGGCCCCCCACCCTATGTGAATGATTATGGGGTACATCGTACCCCTACCCATTCACCTAGGGAAAAAGTGCCAATTAAAAAAAAAACACTACACAGATTTTTAAAGTAATTTATTAGACAGCTCCGGGGGTCTTCTTCCGACTTCGGGGGTCTCTCCGATTCTTCTCCGCGCTCTCCGGGTCTTCTGCCGGGCTCCTCTGCTATCTTCTGCTCTTTTGCCGCTCTTTTACTATAGCAGAGGAGCCCGGTCTGCTGCCTTCTTCTCTTCGGGGGTCTCTCCGGTTCTTCTCCGCGCTCTCCGGATCTTCTGCCGGGCTCCTCCGCTATTTTCTGCTCTTTTGCCGCTCTTTTGCTATAGCGGAGGAGCCCGGTCTTCAATCTTCTGCCTTCTGCCCTCTTCTCCTGATGTTGACACGACGCTCTCTCGGGCTGGAATGCACTCTGGGCGCTCCGCTCTGACTTATAAAGGCGGTGACCCCGCCCCCTTATGTCGTCACAGTCCCTTGGCATGCTGGGGCTGTGACGGTTTAGGGGGCGTGGTCATCACCCGATGACCACGCCCCCTTATGCCGTCACAGTCCCAGCATGCCCAGGGACTGTGACGGCATAAGGGGGCGGGGTCAACGCCTATATAAGCCATAGCAGAGCGCACAGAGAGCATTCCACCCGGAGAGAGCGTTGTGTCAACATCGGAAGAAGAGATGAAGAGAAGAAGCGGCGAGACAGCGGCGACAAGACAGCGGCAGCAGACCGGGGCCCCCTGCTGGCAAAAGAGCTGGAAGAAGATAGCGGCGGGGCCCGGGAGAAGAGGCGGAACACCGGGAGAAGTCGGAAGAAGATCCCGGAGCTGCCTAATAAATTAATCTTGAAACCTGTGTACTGTGTTTTTTTTTTTTTTTTTATTGACATTTTTCCCTAGGTGAATGGGTAGGGGTACCATGTACCCCATACTCATTCACATAGGGTGGGGGGCCGGGATCTGGGGGCCCCCTTATTAAAGGGGGCTCCCGGATTCCGATAAGCCCTCCGCCCGCAGACCCCGACAACCAACGGCCAGGGTTGTCGGGAAGAGGCCCTTGTCCTCATCAACATGGGGACAAGGTGCTTTGGGGTGGGGGGGCCGCAGCGCGCCCCCCGTCCCCCAAGGCACCAACCCCCCATGTTGAGGGCATGCGGCCTGGTATGGTTCAGGAGGGGGGGGGGGGGCGCTTGCTCGTCCCCACCCCCATTCCTGTCCGGCCGGGCTGCGTGATCGGATAAGGGTCTGGTATGGATTGGGGGGGACCCCCACGCCGTTTTTTCGGCGTAGGGGGTTCCCTTTAAGGTCCATACCAGACCCAAGGGCCTGGTATGCTCTTGGAGGGGGAACCCATGCCGGTTTTTTATTTAAAATTTGGCGCGGAGTTCCCCCTAAAGATTAATACCAAACACAGTGCCGGGCATTGGCGGGGATCCAAGTCGGATCCCCGTTCATTGAAAGTCTGACACATGCCGGCTTCATGTCGCAGGGCAAAGTCGGATCCAAAGTAGGACGGCTGTCGTGTCGCACCAGTGTGAGCCCAGCCTTTGACTTTTTTTTGTACTACTTTCTACAAACTACAAAATCGCATATGCAAAATAGTAGTCGCATATATAATTATGACGATACTATTTACTATCTTTGAAATTTATATTACAGATAGAGATTCGATCACCCAATTGTAAATCCCTTGATGAAGAAACAATACATACCTATTTCCGAAACATGTCGGGTCACGTGCTGTACACTTCATCCGCTTGACCTTTTACCCTTAGGCTGCGGGCTGTAAGCACAGGGGTGTCATATCTTTTGTATACAATTGGATGTACACATTATGTCTGTATCTGCACTTTGTATAATTGTATTTGTACTGTTACCTTTTACATATATATATACAGGGCTTGACAAATTTGCTTGGAATCTAGGAGCCAGCTAAAAAAGTTAGGAGCCAGGTTTTTTTTTTTTTTTTTTTTTTTAAACGACCGACAGCTTTATTTTCAATATAAAAATTAACCAATCTTAAATTTACACAGAGACGACTAGAACGAATGTGACTGCTTTTATTTCCTGCCATGCAGGGAGATAAGACCACCATATTCCCGCTAGGGATCCAATCAGGTCCGCCTGAAAAACTGACAGGGGAACCTGATCAGACAGCCCGTGTGAAAGGGGCCAAGCAGGGAGATGACAAATAATAAATTCATTTTAATGAACCACTTCCTTCCCGCAGGACGACTATATACGTCCTGTCTTTGAAGAGAAATACCGTTGTTATGGTAGCAGCTAGCTACCATAACCCCGGTATTCTCTTCAAGAGCCGGCGGTCCCCTTTAGATAAAAGTGGTCTCTGCAGCAGATTCGCAGCGAGATCACTTTTATCGGCGGCAGGAGAGGGGCCCCCCCTACCGACGCGCTCCGGTGCCCTTCACCGCTTACCGTGGCCGTCGGTAACGGCGGAGGCGATCCGGATCTGTCCCTGACCTGACATGGAGACGAGTGAGAGGAAGATGGCCCCCGCGCCCATCTCCAAGTCATTGCAGGGCGGAAGCGACGTCAAATCGCACTTCCACCCAGAGCTCTTGAAGGGACATTTTATAATTTTTTTTTCAAATGACAATTTTTTTTTTTAATGCATTTTAGTGTAAATATGAGATCCGAGGTCTTTTTGACCCCAGATCTCATATTTAAGAGGTCCTGTCATGTTTTTTTTCTATTACAAGGGATTTTTACATTCCTTGTAATAGGAATAAAAGTGACTTTTTTTTTTTTTTTTATTTTTTTTTTTTAAAGAACAGTGAAAAAAAAAGTTAAAATATGAAAAAAAAAAAAAATTTAAAATGTGCCCCATCCCTTGTAATAGAAATAAAAGTGACAGCGTTTTTTTTTTTTTTTAAACAGTGTAAAAATAAAAAGTAAAATATATAAGAAAAAAAATTAATTTTTTTAAACGCGCCCCATCCTGCCGAGCTCGCTTGCAGAAGCAAAACGCATATGTGAGTAGCGCCCGCATATGAAAGCGGTGTTCAAACCACACGTGAGGTATCGCCACGATCGTTAGAGCGAGAGCAATAATCCTAGTCCTAGACCTCCTCTGTAACTCAAAACATGCAACCTGTAGAATTTTTTTAAACGTCGCCTATGGAGATTTTAAAGGGTAAAAGTTTGTCGCCATTCCACGAGCGGGCGCAATTTTGAAGCGTGACATGTTGGGAATCAATTTACTCGGCGTAACATTATCTTTCACAATATAAAAAAAATTGGGCTAACTTTACTGTTTTCTTATTTTTTTTTATTAAAAAAAGTATTTTTTCCCAAAAAAGTGCGCTTGTAAGTCCGCTGCGCAAATACGGTGTGACAGAAAGTATTGCAATGACCGCCATTTTATTCTCTAGGGTGTTAGAATAAAAAATATATATAATGTTTGGGGGTTATAAGTAAAGGGAAGGAGATGAGCAGGCAGTGAAAACAGGCAGGGGAAGCTCCATTAGCATTGGTGGATGTCTTGTCATACCAACGGCCACCACCAGAGGGCGCCCGATTGCAGAAGGAACCATAGGACTGCAGTAGGCCGCAAAGCCGGGGCCTCAATTACCGGCGCGGCCCAACGCGATCGCCGGGAGGGGGGGGGGGGTGTCGAACGGACACAGGACCCCCCAGCTGTGCCGCCCCAGGCGCCAGGTCGCTAATTCTAGTCGCAAATGCGACCTGGCGCCCGGGGTTTGTCGAGCCCTGTGTATATATATATATATATATATATTTCTCTACATGTTTAATAAAGTTGGCACTGTAGTGCATTTTTATACAAAATATTTTTGATATTATACATTTACTTTTAGCCATTAAAAATCCCCCAAGGGCGGCCTCAATGCACTTATGGTGCACAGTTCTTTCTTGTTCTAATTTTTAGGATGTTGGCCTCCTTGTACATACCTTACTCTCAATTTCTCATTCTTTATTCTCTAGGGTGTTAGAAAAAAAAACCCATATATAATGTTTGGGGTTTCTAAGTAATTTTCTAGCAAAAAAAAAAACAGTTTTAAACATGTAAACACCTAAAATCCAAAACGAGGCTGGTCCTCAAGTGGTTAAGGGGGGTGTGGCAGGGGGTGTGTCCTATGCCTACATACTTTTGCTAATTGGTGTCCCTCATTCCCATCTCAGAAAGTTGGGAGGTGTGGACATCTGACCTCCATATGCTACCTATAGCCAGCTTAAAGAGGAGGGCCAGTCAAAAAAAAAAAAATTAAAAGTCAGCAGCTACAAATACTGCAGCTGCTGACTTTCAATTGGACACTTACCTGTCCCTGGGTCCAGCGATGCGGGGGGATCGAAGCCCCGCTCGTCTCCCCCTCCGTTCGGCGGCGCCGGCATTGCAACTGTGGGCGCCGGGCTGTGGCTTCACAGCCTGACACCCGCTGCGCATGCGCGAGCGGCGCCGAGCGCCGTGATTGGCCGCTCAGTCACCTGGGAACTGTAATGGGTCCCAGATGATTGACAGGAGGGAGGGAGCAGAGCGGAGCCCTTCCTGTGCCGAGGGGGAAGTGATGTCACCAGCCCAGGCACTGGAAGAGGCAGATTACGAGGGACCCCTTAGCAACAGGCATTTAGAGGTAAGTAAAAAAAAAAAAAAATATCCAAATTTTTTTTGTACTTTTTTTTTAGGATTTTTCATGTAGTTTTTTTTTTTTTTTTGGGTGGAACCCCACTTTAAGCCTAACACACAAGCATTGTTCAATCCCTGGATGTAAATGTTAGTTTAAACGGCACCAGCAAGTATTTGATACCAAATTCTGACCCCACCATCTGAATGTCGGAGCTGAAATCCAGACTCATCAGACCAGGCAACGCTTTTCCAATCTTCTATTGTCCAATTTCGGTGATCCTGTGCCGATTGTAGCCACAGTTTCCTGTTCTTAGAAGACAGGAGTGGCACCCGGTGTGGTCTTCTGCTGCTGTAGCCCATCTGCTTCAAAGTTCGATGTGTTGTGCATTCGGAGACGGTATTCTGCATTTAGAGGTCGACCGATATATCGGCCGATATTTGGCCATTTTTGATAAATCGGCATGGGCCGATTATTATCTAAATTAGGCTGATATTTAACGCTGGCCGCCGTTCCTCCTCCCCTCTCCACACTCAGCGCGGCGCTTGATGCACGTGAAACTGACAGGTAACAGGGAGGAGAGAGAGAGGGGGGATCTGTCAGAATTGAGGTTCATGTCGGGGGTGGGCGGGACCCGGCAGCTATCAAACACAGCCAATAGGATGGGATCTGGGCGGGCCGCTATGTGTATGTGGCACCGCCCCTTTTCTTAAGCAGCCCAATTATTGGCTGCTGTTTAATAGCTGCTGGGTCCCGCCCACCCCGGCCAGGTCCCGCCCACCCCGACATTAAGCTCAATTCTGACAGCTCCTCTCTGTTAGTTTCACGCACAGTTTACACTCGGCTCAGTGTGAAACCTGTTAGTGCCATCTGTCAGTGCCACCTGCCAGTGCCAACCAGTGCCACCGCCAACCAGTGCCACCTACCAATGCCAACCAGTGCCACCTCCAATCAGTGCCCCCTGCCAGTGCCAAGCCAATCAGTGCCACCTGCCAGTGCCAATAGTGCCACCTACCAGTTCCAAACCAGTGCCACCTGCCAATGCCTGCCAGTGCCACCTTCCAGTGCCTCCTCCAACCAGTGCCACCTGTCAGTGCTAACCAGTGCCACTGTCAATAAATCAGTGCCACTTGCCAGTGTCATCTGTCAGTGCTACCCGCCAATCAGTGCCACCTGTCAGTGTCATCTGTGAGTGCTACCTGCCAATCAGTGCCATGTGCCAGCGCCACCTGCCTGTTCCAAACCAGTGCCACCTGCCACAGCCAACCAGTGCCATCTGTACTGAGGACATCAAGTGTGTGGTAGAGTGACAGGAGCAAGCAAGGAGTGGGTGAGGTTTTTTTTTTTTTTAAATCGGCCACAAAAATCAGCATCATATATCGCCATCATATATCGGCCGCCCAATTTCTAAATATCGGCATCGACCTCTATTCTGCATACCTTGTTTGTACTGAGTGCTTATTTGAGTTACTGTCGCCTTTCTATCATCATGAACCAGTCTGCCCATTCTCCTCTGACCTCAACAAGGCGTTTCCTTCACACAACTTCCGCTCACTGGATATTTTCTCTTTCTTGGACCATTCTCTGTAAACCCCGAGAGATGGTTGTGCGTGAAAATCCCAGTAGATCAGATTTTGAAATACTCAGACCAGCCCGTCTGGCACCAACAACCATGCCACGTTCAAAGTCACTTAAATCCCCTTTCTTCCCCCATTCCGATGCTCGGTTTGAACTTCAGCAAGCCGTCTTCACCACGTCTAGATGCCTAAATGCATTGAGTCGCTGCCGTGTGATTGGCTGATTAGCAATTTGTGTTACCGAGCAATTAAACAGGTGTACCTAATAAAGTGGCCGGTGAGTGTATGTGACCTGAGCCTTAGTGAGCATCGGTTGCAGGGGAGAGGCGGGAGCGCCAGGACATGGTCACCTATGAGTGAGGTTACAACTTCCGTAATTCCCAGCTGTTGTCGAGCGCTCCCCTCCGCTCCCCTGCAGTCGCTGCTCACTAACATAGGGGATAACGTGAGCGGATTAAAAATAGGTAAGCATGTGCATCTTTTTTTTTTTTTTTTAGACAGGTCAGGCAGTATAGGTAGCGGTCAAACTACTTTTTTTTTTTTTTTTTTTCCACTTCAGCGAAATTTTTCTGAGAGACATTATTTCAACTTTATGTGTCAAACTTTATCTCTTCTCATTTTTCACATCATTGTGGATTGTTTCCGTCACTTCTTTATTATTTATTCCCTTCAAGGGTATTATTTATTATTTTTAAAAGCCAACAACGAAGCGCCTCCCATATCTGTAAGCCCACTATTATATAATTTCCTTTTTGTCCCCCCCCCCCTCCTCCCCTCCCCCCTTCCCCCTTCCCCCTTCCCCCTGTACCCCTCCTGTGTCTGATCCATTCTTTTATGTTATTCATTTATCCACTAGGCTCTGCACCTATTCTTTCTTTCATTTTATCTAAATAAATGTCTGAGGCTTTGTATTTTTTCCAACTTTCCCATCTACTATTATCCCTTTTCTTTCCTCCTTCCATTTTATAGTAATATTCTATTTCCTCTAGCCAATTTCTTATCTCTGGTTTTCCGCATTTTAACCAATTCATAGGAATCAATGCCTTGGCCGCATTCAAAAGGTTAGGCACTATTGATTTCATGTATTGTTTCTTAGGTTTGTTATGTATATGGAAAAGACAAGTCCAGATATTTTGTTCTATTTCTTCTCCAGTTATTTCCTTTATGATCTTTAACACTTCCTTCCAGTATTCCGTTATTATTGGGCATTCCCACCATATGTGTATGATCGTTGCTGATTGGCCACATTTTCTCCAACACAAGGGTGTTTTGTCCTGTTGAAATTTATGTATTCTTACTGGGGTCATATACCATCTTGATACTAATTTGTAGTTCATTTCGATAGTCTTCATATCCCAGGCCTTATTATATCCCATTTCAATCATTTTTTCCACTTTTTGGTTATCTATTTTTAAGTTCAGCTCTTTTTCCCATTGTTTTATGTATTCTGGTCTTTCTTGTGCTTCCAAGTCTGTCAGTATATTGTAAATTTTTGATGTTCCGTTTTTTAATGGTATTTCCTTGCTACATAGCTTTTCCAGTGCGGTTAGTTTCGTTACATCTCTCAGTGGGTGTGGAATTGTGCTTACTAAGTGCCTTAATTGATTGTAGTTCCATTCATTCATCTTCCATCCGTTCATTTCCTCTAAGTCTGCTCGTGTTCTTATTTTGCCATTTCTGGTGATATCTTTTAATTGTGGATTACCTATACCTTGAGTTCCAAATATTTCCTTCCCGGGGGTGAAAAAGTTCGATCCTGTGAGTGCTAACAGTGGTGAATTGTATTTCCATTCATTCTTTAGGTGAGTGGTGTCCCAAATTTTTAAAACATTTTTTGTTATTTCATGTGTATCTGTGTCCAGTGTTCTGTATTTCGGTGGTATCCAAATAATCTTATGCAGTGTGACTCCGCTTATTATGTTTTCCATTTCAACCCATTTTTTTTCACTTTTCTCGTTTGTCCACTCTAACATTCGTGTTAATACTATGGCTTTATAGTACCTGCTTATATCTGGAGCGGCCAGGCCTCCATGCTCCCTTTTCCTTGTAATCAGCGTGTATTTAATTCTTGGTTTTTTGTTAAACCATATGTATTTTATCAACATTGTTTTAATTATTTTAAAAAAGCTCTGGGGGATTTTAACTGGTAGCATCTGTAATCTGTAATTTATTTTAGGTAATATCATCATCTTAAACATATTTATTCTTCCTATCCATGAAAGTGGCTGTATTCTTAACTTTTTCATTTCTTCTTTGACCTCATTGATCAGTGGAATAAAGTTTGCCTGGTAGATCTTTTCAACTCTGGAAGTTATTTTTATTCCAAGGTAGTTCAGTTCTTTTACCCAGGTAAATGGGAATTCCTTTTGTAAAAACTGGGCTTCCTTTTTCTCTAATGCTATATTTAATATTTCCGTTTTTATTGGGTTAATTTTAAAGTTTGACAATTCTCCATATTTTTTTATTTCTTTCAGTATATTTGGGAGTGACACTCTTGGGTTGGAGACGTACATCAAGATGTCGTCCGCATAGGCTGCGATCTTATGCTCTTTTCCTCCTACTCTCGCTCCTTCCACCTCTTTGTTATTTCGGAGTGTTGCTAATAGTGGTTCTAAGGCCAGTACGTATAGTAGTGGAGACAATGGGCAGCCTTGCCGTGTTCCGTTCTGCATCTCAATTCTTGGAGAAAGTCTACCATTTACTTTTACGACTGCTGTCGGGCCGTTATACAAGTTTGTTATCCATTTCATCATTTTTGTCCTAATACCCAAGTGCCGTAATGTATCCATCATGAAACCCCAGTCTACCCTGTCAAATGCTTTTTCAGCATCCAATGACAGGAATAGAACTGGGGTCTCCTTCTGCACCTTCTTATGCAACATCAGTATTGATTTTAGGCTGTTGTCCCTCCCTTCTCTCCCCGGGACAAAACCTGTCTGGTCCGGGTTGATCCACTGTGGGATTAATTTTTTCATCCTGGTGGCAAGGATCTTGGAGTACAACTTCGTATCGGCGTTCAGTAGGGCTATTGGCCTGTAGCTTGAGCAGTTTACTTTGTCTTTTCCATCTTTTGGTATTATTGTGATATGTGCTAGTAATGATTCACTTCTTATTTCTTCTTCTTCACCTATGGAATTCAGGTATTCTGCTAATTTTGGTATCAAGTATTCTTCAAATTTTTTATAATATTTGACCGTAAACCCGTCTGGTCCTGGACTTTTTCCTACGGGGGTTTCCTTTAATGCCAGTTTTATCTCTTCTTGCGTGATATTTTTTTCCAGTTCTTCCAATTGGTCTATTTTTATTTTTGGTAGGTTTGCTTTTATTAGATATTCTTGTATCTTCTTTGTTCTTGTATTCGCTTCTTTCCAACTTTCCTGTCCTTTTATTGCATATAGAGAACTGAAGTACTTTTGAAATGTTATCGCTATATCCGTAGTTTTATTTACCACTTCTCCCTTTTCGTTTTTAATCTTCTCAATATAATTCAAAGATTTCTTTTTTTTTACCAAATTTGCTAGATATTTTCCTGATTTATTACCCCATTTGAATTTTTCTTGTACTACTCTGTTATACTCCTTCCTTTCTTCTTGTTCCATCCAGTCTTTTAATTGCTCTCGCTTTTGTGTTAATAGGCCAAAAATTTTATTATTTATTTGGTTTTTGTGTTTTCGTTCCAATTCATAGATTTCCTTAATCAATTGCTGCATATTTTTTTTCCTTTCTTGTTTTTTTTTTGCCCCTATGGCTATTAATTTGCCCCTAATAACGGATTTGTGCGCCTCCCATATTGTTGCTTTCGGTACCTCTGGTGTGTCGTTTTCCTCAAAGTATCTTTTAATTTCTTCTGTGATACTTTTTTCGGTCTCGGGGTCTTCTAACAGATTTTCATTAATTCTCCATGGCCCCCTTTCGTGTACTTCTCCTTCTATTTTCATTCTCAGCGTTACTGGGCTATGATCTGAAGCAGTTATTATCCCTATTTTTGTTTCTTCTATTTCTTCTAGATTTCTATGTTCGACCATGATATAGTCCAATCTGGAGTAACTTTTGTGTACTGATGAATAGTATGTATAATCCTTTGTACTGGGGTGCTGGATTCTCCACGGGTCTATTAGTTGCTGTTCATATAGTATTCTTCTTAATTTCTTTAGTTGTTTTACTTCTCTGTCCCTTACTATTGAGGTACTGTCCATTTTATTGTCCATGCTGAAGTTGAAGTCTCCAGCTAGTATTAATTTTCCTTGTTTGAAATCCATTAGTATTTTTATTATATCGATCAAGTATTTTTTAGGGTTCTTGTTAGGGCAGTAGACGTTGGCCAATGTATATTTTACTCCCTGTATAGTTCCTGTGATAAAAAGATATCGGCCCTCCGGGTCTGTTTTTCTTTGATCTATTAGAAAACGTACGTTTTTCCCTATACCGATGGCTACTCCTTTAGCCCTTCTTATTGGCGAGTCTCCTTGATACCATGTTGGTATATTTCTTGAATATATTTTGGTATTTGAGTTTTGGGATATGTGTGTCTCCTGTAGGAAAATTATTTCTGCATTACTTTTTTCTAGTTCTCGTAAAATGATGTTACTCTTCCCCGGGGAATTTAGACCTCGGACATTATAGGAAGATATTTTTATACTGTTTACCCTTTCCATTCTTGTTCCTTTTTTTTCCTTTTCCCTTTTTCCTTCCCTTATCTCAGAATAGGTGCGCCTCTGTAACCACTCATATGGATCAGACCTTCCCACCCTCCCTCCCCCTCCCCTCCCCCCCTCCCTTTTTTTTGATATGGGTTTTTTACCCCCATATTCTCTAGAGCTGAGAGCGTTTTACTTTGTTTTGTGGGGCACGCTCTGCCCCCTCTGCTCTATTTATTGTGAGGCGGAGCTCTGTAAGACACCCTATTCCCCCCCTGCCTAAGCACTAATAGGGCGACCCCCTGTCCACTCCGTGCGTCCCTGTCTCCCTCTCCCTGCATTTTTGTTGTGTTTTACCAATCCTTTCACTTTCCTTTTTTCCCATCCCGTCAACCCCAGCCCCCCCCCCCCCCCTTTCCACTCTAAGGCCCCTTGCACCGTTGTGTGGTATTTTCTCAGATATTAATTTCCTCGAGAGTCCACATCTTGATGTCTGATCCTTGAATTTACTTGCCACTGTAGGTCATCTCTTGCTATTATTCGCTCCTGACTATTTGCGTATTTTTCCAGTTCTGGGGAGGGGATTTCTAGTTTGTTGCAAAAGTCCGGAATCTCCTCCACATGTCTTAGCCTCGCACTTATTCCGTTTTTCCTTGCTATTAGACATGCTGGAAAACCCCAGTTGTATTGAATTTCTTGCTCCCGGAGGATTTCTAATAATGGCTTTAGTATCCGTCGTCTTTTCAACGTTTCTTGAGATAAGTCTTGAAATATTTGTAATTTACCT
Organism: Lithobates septentrionalis; assembly: GCA_037952835.1. Classification (NCBI taxonomy): domain Eukaryota; kingdom Metazoa; phylum Chordata; class Amphibia; order Anura; family Ranidae; genus Lithobates; species Lithobates septentrionalis. The sequence continues at coordinate 63,832 of JBBDGP010005064.1, read as the reverse complement.
CCCGCAAACTCTATTTGTGTTTTCCTCTTTAGGTTTATCCAGATCTGTTTTTTTTCTTCCCATTTTTCAAAGCGTATTATTACATCTCTAGGTGTTTCCCTTGCGAACCTTTGAGGTTTTTTTACTCGAGAGACACTTTCTATTCCTATTGTGTTAGTTGTTTCCTTTCCCAAGATTTGGTTGAAGAGATTGTTCATTTTTTCTATTAGATTTTCTGCTTGTTCTGTTTCCGGTAACCCACGTATTCTCAAGTTTTTCTTTTTATCTCTATTTTCTTGCTCTTCTATTTTATATGATTGTTCCTGTTGTTCCCATTTTAATTTCTTTATTTCGTCTTCTAGTTCCTTTATGTTTTTTTTATGTAGGTCTACTTTGATCTCTACTTCTTCCACTCTGTTTAACATATATCCCATATCTTTATGGAGTGTTGACATCTCTGCTTTTAGGGAATTCTCTAGTGCCGCGAACATTTTTTCCATATCCTGTTTTGTTGGCAACTGTGGCCCTTGTTGTCCTTCCTCCTTTCCTCTGTCTTCCTCTCCCATTTCTGGCTCCATTCTGGGTTCTGAGAGGTGGCTGGTTTCTGTTTGTACTTTATACTGGCCTTTTTTATCCTTGTTGTCCTTCTCTTTTGTATCTGTTTGTCTGCCCTTTGAACCCACTTGTTTCTCTCCTTCTCCGATTCCTTGCTGTATATACTTGTTCATAGGGCCTGGACTTGGGCCAAGGCTGGTCCTAGGTGATTTCGGTATTGCTCCCGCACTTCTTGTTGTTTTCCCCTTCATGTTTGTTTCTATGGCTGGATTTATAAGATCTTCAAAGCTGCCTTCCAGAATACCCCTTGATTGGGGTCTCTTAATGATGAAAAAAATCTCCCAGCCTTTTTAAATTGACTTATTTTTACTAATATTTCTATTATTTCGTTCTCATACCCGGCATCCTCCCCACAATCCAATAATAGAAATAATTAATGAGATATGAGTAGTCCCCGTTTTCCAGAAGTTATGTTACTACCTTAAGTACATTAAGCATTCCTTGTTGCTGTTCAATTGTTTAAGCGTTCTTAAGCTGTAAAAAAAAAAAAAAAAAGCGCTCAAAAACGCTATTGCAAAAATGCTAAAAAAAGCTGGAAAAAGTTAAAAAAAAAAAAAAAGTCACTGCAAAGACACCGGCGTCTTCACAGCGCTTTTCCAGTAGCCCGTGTGCATGGGGGCCCAGATGCTCAGCAAAATAATTCAAATGTTTTAGCGATATAATGCAATCTAATTCAAATATTCAGCAAGATGATTTATATATTCAGCTGTATAGTTCCAGTATAAGCTTATATGTTCCACATTTTTGTTACTGTGAAATTTCTTCTTATTCTATAGTTTGTACTATCAAGCCTATAATTAGTACCATTTGCAAAAAAAAAAAAAAAAAAAAAAAAATTTCACAAGAAAGGGGGGTACTGCAGCAGCAGCAGCAGCAGGCAGGTGAGGGCTGGGAGACAACTCTTCCGTTGGCTTGTCTTTCTTCTTGTCTTTCTTTCACCTTCTCCTTCTCTTCTCCCCTGTTCCCCCCCCCCCCCTGTTTTTATTGTTTTTCTTAGCTCACTTGATTCTACTTTTTCAGCTCTTTCGCCTTTTCCCCTGCTTGTTCACTTCAAGACAATTGCAATAGAAAAGAGCCAAAAGAGGAGGAAAAAAAAACGCTCAAAAACGCCCACAGACGCCATTGCAAAAACGCAGAGAAAAGCCAAAAAAGTTAAAAAAAATGTTCTCCCAACAGCCCATGTGCATGAGGGCCCAGGTGCTCATAAAAATAATTCAAATGTTTTAGCGGTATAATGCAATCTAATTCAAGTATTCAGCAAGATGATTTATATATTCAGCAGTATAGTTCCAGTATGAGCTTATATGTTCCACATTTTGTTACTATGAATTTTCTTCTTATTCTATAGTTTATACTATCGAGCCTATAGTTAATATCATTTGCAAAAAACCAAAACAAACAAAGACCAAAAAAAAAAAAAAAAAAATCACAAGAAAGGGAGCTACTGCAGCAGCAGCAAGCAGGTGGGGGCTGGGAGGCAACTCTTCCGTTGGCTTGTCTCTCATTCACCTTCTCCTTCTCCCCTGTTTTTATTGTTTTTCTTAGCTCACTTGATTCTACTTTTTCAGCTCTTTCGCCTTCATTTACTTTCATTTACTTTCGCTTTTTATTCCATTTTATTTCGTTTTATTTCAATATGTTCTTTCCCTTTCCCTTTCTTTTGTTCTATTACTTTTCCTTTGCCTTTTCACTTCAGGACAATTGCAATAGAAAGAAAGCCAAAAAAAAAAAAAATAAAATAAAAAATACGGTACTTATCTTTTAGTTGTTGTTGAAGTTGGGACAAAAAGGGACGCTCACTACAGCTTGTTGCAGTCAGACGCAGGTACAAACTTCCTCTGGCTTACACCACAAGACATCTCAGTAAGTGATGAGCAGGGGGGGGGGGAGGGAGGGAAGCTACCTACACCTTCTCATCAGGCCGATCATTCCTCTCAGCTGCAGGGAGAGGGTTCCCAGGATCCTCACGCCGTGCACAGAGCCATTACCAGGCTCCTCCCTCCTTGAGTTTCCCCCGGTCAAACTACTAACACAAATTCCCAGCTCACTTACCAGCCAGCCCAACTGCAACAAACCTGTGTAACAGTTCACGTTAAAACCAAGGGGTTCAGTTTTACACGCATTTGCAAATACCAGCGTAAGCTGCAGAGGCCACGTCACAGCACCCCAATGTACCGCAACCCTAACTTTATACATTCAGAGAGTCTCCAGAGTTGGATCACATATATAACTAGAAAAGCTACAATTTCTGGGGAGATTGTGAAAAGTGTTCTTGCCTCTACAACTGGAGTGGGCGGAGTAACTGGGAGGAGTGGGCGGAGTAACTGTTGTATGGTTGGAGTAACTGTGAAAAGTGTTAAAAAGCTTAATATTTTAAAAAGTATAAATAGTAGTAAAACAGTTGAAGTCCCATCATTAGCTGAAAGAGCTGAACATTTTTTTCAAAAATGATTTTTTCTTTCAAAAATGATTTTTTTTTTAAAAAATGATTTTTTTTTTTTTCAAAAATGATTTTTTTTTTTTTCAAAAATGATTTTTTTTTTCAAAAATGATTTTTTTTTTCAAAAATGATTTTTTTTTTTCAAAAATTATTTTTTTTTCAAAATATTTCATTTTTTTCAAAAATTATTTTTTTTTTTACAAAAGATTTTTTTTTTTTTTCAAATAGGATTTTTTTTTTTTTCAAAAATGATTTTTGTTTTTCAAAAGATTTTTTTCTTTTTCAAAAGATTTTTTTCTTTTTCAAAAGATTTTTTTTTCAAAAATGATTTTTTTTTCAAAAATGATTTTTTTTTTCAAAAATGTTTTTTTTTTCAAAAGATTTTTTTTTCAAAAATGATTATTTTTTTTTCAAAAATGATTTTTTTTTTTTAAAAATTATTTTTTTTTCAAAATATTTCATTTTTTTCAAAAATTATTTTTTTTTTTACAAAAGATTTTTTTTTTTTTTTCAAATATGATTTTTTTTTTTTCAAAAATTATTTTTGTTTTTCAAAAGATTTTTTTCTTTTTCAAAAGATTTTTTTCTTTTTCAAAAGATTTTTTTTTCAAAAATGATTTTTTTTTCAAAAATGATTTTTTTTTTCAAAAATGTTTTTTTTTCAAAAGATTTCTTTTTCAAAAATGATTTTTTTTTTTTCAAAAATGATTTTTTTTTTTTTTCAAAAATGATTTTTTTTTCTAAAATGATTTTTTTTTTCAAAAATGATTTTTTTTTTTCAAAAATGATTTTTTTTTTCATAATGTTTTTTTTTTCAAAAATGATTTTTGTTTTTCAAAAGATTTTTTTCTTTTTCAAAAGATTTTTTTCTTTTTCAAAAGATTTTTTTTTCAAAAATGTTTTTTTTTTCAAAAATGATTTTTTTTCAAAAGATTTTTTTTTTCAAAAATGATTTTTTTTTTTCAAAAATGATTTTTTTTTTTTTTTCAAAAATGTTTTTTTTTTTCTAAAATGATTTTTTTTTTTTTCAAAAATGATTTTTTTTTTTCAAAAATGATTTTTTTTTTTTCAAAAATGATTTTTTTTTTCAAAATGTTTTTTTTTTTCAAAAATATTTTTTTTTTTCAAGTTTTTTTTTCAAAAAGTTTTTTTTTTTTTCAAAAATGATTTTTTTTTTATTTTTTCAAAAATGATTTTTTTTTTATTTTTTCAAAAATGATTTTTTTTTTCAAAAATGATTTTTAAAAAAAATATATTAATTTTTTTTTTTTTGATGGGGTGGTCATAATGTTTTGGCTGATCATGGGGGGGTCATAATGTTTTGGCTGATCATGGGGGGGTCATAATGTCAGCTTTTGTCACCTCCCACTCTAGTTTTGAACACTTCGCCATTCATTCCTATGGGACCAATTTCGCCGCAAAAATGACGATATTTCGTGAACCATTCGGCGAAACGTTCCATAAAATAATAGCGCACCAATCGGGAACAATCCGCACGTTTCAGTATATTACTTGTCTATGTAGTGTAAAAGCTGTGGGAGGAGTTAGGGTGGTAAATTTGGCTATAATAATAATAATAATATATATGTGAGGTAACAGGAAGTGGTCTTGCTATGCAGGAACGGATGGATAGATTTAAAGAGATTGTAAACCCAAAGTAAAAAAACCTGTAATGCCGCGTACGCACGAGCGGACTTCTCATCGGACTGAACTCCGAAGGACTTTGGCGGAGTTCCGATAAAACGGACTCGCCTACACACGATCCCACCAAAGTCCGATCGTGTCGGGGACGAACCCGCAGGAGAACTAACATCTATGAATCTTGTATCAACGAACGCAAATTCTCCAGCGCTAATGCGCACACGAGCGCGGGCGAGAGCTGTTAGGACAGTGTATTCTTTCAGTGTGCATGCGCGCGCGCCAAAGCGCACGCACCACGTGAGAGACTCCAGGAGCCAAGCATACTATTTAACCGCTTCCTGACCGGCGCACGCCGATGTACGTCGGCAGAATGGCACGGCTGGGCAAATGGGCGTACCTGTACGTCCATTTAAATTCCCCGCTGTGCCATTGCGTGTGCGCCGGGAGCTCCGTGAGTCGGGTCGCGGGTCCCGCGGACTCGATCGCCGCGGGGAGGAGAGGACGAACGGGGAGATGCCGTTGTAAACAGCATCTCCCCGTTCTGCCTATTGACAAGTGTCACTGATCTCTGCTCCCTGTCATCGGAGCAGAGATCAGTGACGTCACCCACACAGCCCATCCCCCTACAGTTAGTAATCACTCCCCCAGGACACACTTAACCCCTCCCCGCCCCCTAGTGGTTAACCCCTTCACTGCCAGTGTCATCTACACAGTAATCAGTGCATTTTTAATCGCACTGATCGCTGTATAAATGACAATGGTCCCAAAAATGTGTCAAAAATGTCCGACGTGTCCGCCATAACGTCGCAGTCACAATAAAAATCGCTGATCGCCGCCATTACTAGTAAGAAAAAATTATTAATAAAAATGCCATAAAACTATCCCCTATTTAGTAAACACTATAACTTTTGCGCAAACCAATAATTAAACGCTTATTGAGATTTATTTATTTTTTTTACCAAAAATATGTAGAAGAATGCGATCGGCCTAAACTGAGGAAAAAAAATTTATTTTTATATATTTTTGGGGGATATTTATTATAGCAAAATGTAAAAAATATTGTGTTTTTTTCAAAATTGTCGCTCTTATTTTGTTTATAGCGAAAAAATAAAAATCGCAGAGGCGATCAAATACCACCAAAAGAAAGCTCTATTTGTGGGGGAAAAAAAGGACGTCAATTTTGTTTGGGAGCAACGTCGCACGACCGCGCAATTGTCAGTTAAAGTGTCGCAGTGCCGAATCGCAAAAAAACGCTCTGGTCAGGAAGGGGGGGTAAAATCTTCCGGGGCTGAAGCGGTGAAAGCATGTTGCAGCCATCACCAACTTCAGCCTCCGATCAGGTACGTGATAGATCGTTTAGAACGCGATGACGTACGACCGGACTAGAAAAGGGAGTTCAATAGCCGGTAGCCAATAGCTGCCCTTGCGTCGTTTTCGGTCCGTCGGACTCGCATACAGACGGAACTTTTTTTTTTTTTTTTTCAATAGGGATCGAGTCCGTCGGAAAGATTTGAAACTTTAGAAATGTTCTATTTCTAAGGTCCATCAGATTTTTTCGACAGAAAAGATCAGATGAAGCCCCCCACACGCGATCGGAATGTCCGACGGATTTGTTCCGTCGGACCTTTTCTTCCAGGAAAAGTCCGGTCGTGTGTACGCGGCATAAGACAAAGGCATAATGAGCTAGCATGCATCGCATACTAGCTCATCATGAAATACTTACCTTAGAACGAAGCCCTGCAGCGGCGCTCGCACACCACTCACATCTTTCCCGGGGGGGGGGGGGGGGTTTCTTCTGGCTTCATAGACTTCCTGCGCTGATATTGGCCCGGAGCTGCGATGGCATGCGTGCGGGAGCCGCCGGTCACGTGCACGGGCCCTGAAGAAACAGCACGGGCAGCCGTTTCCTTCAGCGCGCATGCGCCGATGACGTAATAGCCGGGGTATACAGTAAATATCTGCTAAACGGGGCAAGTTTAACCGGTTCAATACCAGGCATTTTCACCCCCTTCCTTCCCAGACCAATTTTCAGCGCTGTCGCACTTTAAACGACAATTGCGCGGTCGTGCGACGTCGCACCCAAACAAAATTGACGTCCTTTTTTCCCCACAAATAGAGCTTTCTTTTGGTGGTATTTGATCACCTCTGCGGTTTTTATTTTTTGCAGTATAAACAAAAGAAGAGCGACAATTTTGAAAAAAACACAATATTTTTTTACTTTTTGCTATAATAAATATCCCAATTTTTTTTAAAAAAAACACATTTTTTCCTCAGTTTTGGCCGATACGTATTCTTCTACATATTTTTGGTAAAAAAAATTGCAATAAGCGTATATTGATTGGTTTGCACAAAAGTTATAGCGTCTATAAAATACAGGATAGATTTTTGGCATTTTTAAAAAAAAAATATTTTTTTTTTTTTTACTAATAATAGCGGCGTTCGCATTTTTTTTTTTTTTCGTGACTGCGACATTGCGGCGGACACATCGGACACTTTTGACACATTTTTGGGACCATGCTATAAAATTGCATTGTATCAAAAAAATGAAAACTCAAAACAACGCGCCCTTCCTGAGTTCTCACCACTGCGCTCAATGCCAAATAAAGGGGTGTTCACCCCCCTATGAAAGATGTGGGAAAATTAAAGCACAAAGTGTGTGAAACAAATGTGTAAAACTTAAATGTGTGAGAAGTTAATGGAGTGAATCCAAAGCTGCCACTTATTAAATAAACAGTGCAATACGTCCTATTATTTCCAAGAGCCCAAATGCGATCCTTGTGAAACAATATAAGTGGCGCTAAATACCAGTGATAGACCATTCAACACTCGAAAGTGATCTAGTACATCTATCTACAACAGGAAATTGGAATAGATAACGTGAGTAAATCTATATCAAAGAAAAACTATTCAATATAAAATTAACAGTGAAAGTGTGCCATACACAAGGCAATTTCAATGACACATAAAACAAAAGTGAGATCAAGTGGTAAAGTCCATAAAGTCCATAGATAGACCACCGTGCAAAAGATGTGATGAATCTGGAAACGGTCCACCAATTCACTTAGTGTCAGTGACTCCACTCCCCTTAAAATCAGCACTCACCGACTCACAATGCCTCACACTCTCGTGTTTTGGCAGCAAAGCATAGATGTAAAGCGGATCAGCTGAGGGTGTAGGCTCCGAATTCCTTGTTAGTCCCAGTGTCACCTCAATGCATAGAAAAAACTCAACATAGTGTGATACCGTAAAACATATAAAATTTATTGAACTTAAAACCTTCAATCATTGCACTCACATAAAAACTCTTGAATCAAGCCAAAATGACACTGCAAAGAAAGCTTCCAATAAAATCCTCCTCTGTGAAACGCCCAGCACCACTGTGAAACGAGGGTCGCGGCGGACCCCAAAGAAAAGGGTTGGATGGGTTCTCACCCCTCTTACTGACACTTTGCTGGTGTAGATCTCCTGCTGGCTTGTAAGCCCAAGACGTGACTCCTCTAGCGCCTTCGGAAGATCTCGCCGGTTCCCGGAGATACACCGCAACGTCCTGTCTCTCACTGACTGCTAATAGTGGATGCCGTACAGCCACGCCCCGGCAGTCAGTGAGAGACGGCATCCACTATTAGCAGTCAGTGAGAGACAGGACGTTGCGGTGTATCTCCGGGAACCGGCGAGATCTTCCGAAGGCGCTAGAGGAGTCACGTCTTGGGCTTACAAGCCAGCAGGAGATCTACACCAGCAAAGTGTCAGTAAGAGGGGTGAGAACCCATCCAACCCTTTTCTTTGGGGTCCGCCGCGACCCTCGTTTCACAGTGGTGCTGGGCGTTTCACAGAGGAGGATTTTATTGGAAGCTTTCTTTGCAGTGTCATTTTGGCTTGATTCAAGAGTTTTTATGTGAGTGCAATGATTGAAGGTTTTAAGTTCAATAAATTTTATATGTTTTACGGTATCACACTATGTTGAGTTTTTTCTATGCATTGAGGTGACACTGGGACTAACAAGGAATTCGGAGCCTACACCCTCAGCTGATCCGCTTTACATCTATGCTTTGCTGCCAAAACACGAGAGTGTGAGGCATTTTGAGTCGGTGAGTGCTGATTTTAAGGGGAGTGGAGTCACTGACACTAAGTGAATTGGTGGACCGTTTCCAGATTCATCACATTTTTTGCACGGTGGTCTATCTATGGACTTTATGGACTTTACCACTTGATCTCACTTTTGTTTTATGTGTCATTGAAATTGCCTTGTGTATGGCACACTTTCACTGTTAATTTTATATTGAATAGTTTTTCTTTGATATAGATTTACTCACGTTATCTATTCCAATTTCCTTTTGTAGATAGATGTACTAGATCACCTTCGAGTGTTGAATGGTCTATCACTGGTATTTAGCGCCACTTATATTGTTTCACAAGGATCGCATTTGGGCTCTTGGAAATAATAGGACGTATAAAATTGCATTGATTACTGTGTAAATGTGACAGGCAGTGAAGGGGTTAACCACTAGGGGGACACAAGGGGTTAAATGTGTTTTCTAGGGGAGTGTTTCTAACTGTAGGAGGCGGGGACATACAAGGGGAGGAGACCAATCAGTGTTCCGCTGTACTGGGAACACAGATCGCTCTCCTCTCACTTGAAAGGACGTGGATCTGTGTGTTTACACACACAGATCCACGGTCCGGCCCGGTTAACGGGCAATCGCGGGTGCCCGGCAGACATCGCGGCCGCTGGGCACACGCACCGGGTCCCGAGCAACGCGGCGGGCGCGCGCCCCTTAGACGGCCGGGAACCCGAGGCCGTCATATGACGTCCACCCAGGATGGGAGATCCCATCTGTGGACGTCATATGTCTATATGTGGGTAGTGAAGGGGTTAAGAGATATTTGCAGTACCTATAGGTGAGCCTTATTATAGGCTTACCTGTAGGTTAAAACAAAATAGGGGAGTTTACTTCCTCCTTTTAAGGGCAGGTATGCCTGGAGGGAGCCCACCCCTCCTTAAAGGTCTAGGGACGCAGTGGACACTCAGCAATGGCAGCGAAGGTATCCCCCCCCTCACACTCAGTATAAGTAGCAGGAGGGGAAGGGGTGGGGAAACGTTTTTAGGACTAGGTGGCGTTAGGCTGGAATTTTTACTTCAAACCATACTCTAGAGCAGTGATGGCGAACCTCTTTGAGCCGGAGTGCCCAAATTGCAACACAAACCAACGTATTTATTTCAAAGTGCCAACACTGAAATTATCATCTTTGGCGAAGCTGTGTGTGTTTGACAGTGGAACGCATGTGTATGGTGCCTGGGCCCTTTTTTTATGATGTTTGGAGGATTGTCATAACCTTATGAAATAAGGCTTAGGACAATCCTCTAAATGCCATATAAAAAGGATAGACAACGTTGTCACCCTAAAAAAAAAAAGACACCCCAGGGCCCAGGCACCATACACATGCATTCCATTGTCAAACACACACAGCATAGCGGCTATAGACAATCAGATCACTGCTCCTCATCATGTCTACATAACCTCCCAACCGTCCCTGAATGGGCGGGATGGTCCCGCAAAGGGAGGGCTTTCCCACTGTCCCGTATGGTTGCCACCTCATCCCTTTAAACCCGAACACATATTTAATTACACGGGTTCTGTGTCTGATTAAGGTGGTAATTAAACTCACTTGGTGCCTTATCTGCATTTAATTAGCCTCAAAACCCGTGTAATTCAAAGGTGTTCTGGTTTAAAGGGATGAGGTGGCAACTCTACTGTCCCGCCCGTGTACAGAGAATCCAGCACGGTGTCTTGCCGAGAAAGTTCCCCCGGCGGATAAGGACCCCCTTCCCCCTGTACTGCGCAGGCGCAGCGCTTGCACAGTACGAACGACTAAGGAGCCGCCGAAATTAGCCGAAGATGAAAACCTTGTATCAGCTGTACACACGGCGCCTGCGCCCTGAGTCCAGGTTCCTTCCCCACCATCCAAGTGGACCTAGAGGCAGAATAAAAAAGTGCTGAGCGCAGCGAGCCCGCGAGGGGGCCCTCTTACAGGCGCCCTGTACAGCTGATTTACAACTATTCTGCTTCGGCTATTTCCGCCGGAACGTACTGCGCAAGCGCACTACAGGGCGGTCCTTATCCGCCAAGGGGAGCTTTCTCGGCAGAACAACGACGCAGCATTTCACTGTGTGAAATTTTTTCTTTGATTGGACCTCCCTTCTGCTTGTCCTCATGGTGATTGGCTGCAGCTAATGGCAATATTCCTCCTGTACTGGCCACTCACTCACTGTGCGTGGGGGCGGGGTCAGTTGGCGATCTGCGCTGAAGAGGAGGAGGGACTTTCAAATGGAGGAGACCGCAGGTCAGTGTGTGAGAGGAAAGCTGCTGCAGTGTCCTGGCAGAGGGATCTCTGGTGAAGCCTGTGCCCTGAATCTGATCAGATCATTGGAAGACAGAAGCTGGGCTCAGGCTGCAGACACCGAGCACCACTTGTTCTGTCTGCTTCATCTGTACAGGACTCTGCAGGTGGACATAAGGACAGTGAGTGCTGAGAACAGGGGAAGTGTTCTGTGTCTCAATCTGAATTGCACTGTTTATGGGTTTTACTTCCTCTTTGTTTCCCTGCAAAGGTAAAGCATAATGGACTACTATGCATCGCATCGCATCGCATAGTAGCCCATTATGTGTCATTTACCTGACACAGGAGCCTGCAATGTCACCGCTGTCCCCTCTGCTACGAAGCGTCCATCTTCTTTCTGGGTCTCGTGGCTCCGGCGCTGTAATTGGCCGGAGCCGCGATGACGTCACTACCGCGCACGGGAGCCGCCACTAACGGCATATCGCCGTTAGCGGCGGCATACTCAGTGCGCCTGCGTAGACAGCGGTGCCTGTCTTTTTGCAAATATCTCCTTTAATCTAGGCTTACCTGTAGGTCAAAGTGGTCTGTAAGGGCTCTTTCACAGGGACGTGTCCGTGTACGGAGCCCGCTCTGCTCAGCAGGGGGGGGGGATCGCTCCGTCGATCCCCGCTGAGCAGGCAGATGACAGGTCCGTCTCTGCACACTGTGCCGAGACGGACCTGTCAGAGCGCCGCTCTCCCCTATGAGGGATCGGATGATGACGGGACCGTAGAGTCCGTCGTCACCTGATCCGAAAACGGATGGAAAAGTAGGTTTTTCCTCCGTTACCCTTTTTCGGATCGGAGCGGGTCGGATGTCAGCGGACATGTCACCGCCCGAGTGGCTCAATGGTCTGGCCACTAGGGGGCCCCATCAGGGTTGCCAGCCTCAGTAAAACCAGGGACAGTATGTAAAAATCTGTGTTTTTTTTTATTTTTTATTTTTTTTTACATCTGTCTCTGAAATGTCCCTTACCGACATCCTTTTAGTCTAAAAATTCCAAGATTATAGCTGCCCCACCTCTCCAGTACCTTCCCAGCCAATAGAAGCATGTCTGTGTATACTGTGTGTACATGTATGTGTATACTGTGTGTGTGTATACTATGTGTGTGTGTATACTGTGTGGCCCCATGATCTCTGATTGCCTGGGGGCCCCATAATCTCCTATTGCCCGGGGGCCCCATGAGTTGTCAGTCCGCCCCTATAAATGACTATCTGTTTATCAATGTAAATAACCAACAGATTGATTAGGACTTCAAAGAGGCTCGCAAGGTACCCCCCCCCCCCCCCTGTAGAAAGTATAAGTGCACTTAGGCCTCAAGCCTCAGTTAGAACAATTTTATTGAACGTATAAGATTATTAAAACTACATGTTGGATATATTAAACATATTACCCGGGGGGGGGGGGGGGGTGACCAACAGCCGGTATGAGGGGAAGCTTTTCTCCAGAGCTCCCACCGTGCAATCATCCTTCACAATCCTGACAGGTTCCAGGCTGGGATTTTCTACCCCACACTGACCGGAATCGATAGGGGATAACACCGGGAACACAGCGATGGTAAAATACGGCCCGAATGTAGCTCCTACGTCAGCAGCAAAGCTGGCAAAGTTTGCCCATGAGGACTCCCAAGATGGCGCCCGCTCGGGATCGGAACGGCGCACTGCCTCTGTTCCTCCGGACAGCAGGTGGACAGAGGGGGACACTGAATGGCTGGATCCAACTGATCCTCTGGCGAATCCCCTGCCTTCTCCCCGGTTAGATTCAGGGGAGAGTGGCTTCCGGTACACAGGCGGGAGAACCAACACTGCTGCAGATTATGGATACTATTAAAAGCTGCCATGCGGCCCTATCCACACAGATTGAACCCACCAGAGTGGACTTTGCTATCCTCAAAGATGATGTGCAGAAGGTGAGACAGAGGGCCACGCAGACAGAACAACGCATAAGCGCGGTGGAAGATGACCTCAACCCTCTGCTGATACCGATGAGAGATATGACGGCGGGCAACAAGTCCCAGGAAGCCAAAATGGGGGGACATTGAAGACAGACTCCGAAGGAACAACCTCAGATTCCTGGGTTTCCCAGAAAGCTCAGAGGGAAAGAATCCTGAGGAATTCCTGCTGTCTTGGCTCAAGCAAACCTTTGGAGCTGACAGCTTCTCTCATCTGTTTGCTATAGAACGAGCGCACAGGGTTCCCCTGAGAACCCGCCCTCCGGGCAGATATCCTAGACCCATGCTGGCACGCTTTCTATATTGCAAAGATAAGGAAACCATACTGCGTAAGGCCCCGCAATCTACCTGATCTGATGTACAACAACAACCGCATCTCCATTTTCCCGGATTTTTCTGCTGCCACACAGAAGCAAAGAGCAGCCTTTCAGGGTGTGAAACACTCGCCTGAGAGAACGTAGCCTGCCCTACAGTATGCTCTACCCGGCTAAACACTGAGGATCGTACACAAAGGACAGACACAATTCTTCACGTCACCTAAGGAAGAGAACAGGTGGCTGGAATCACTGGGTCCCGGATAACAATGCTTAGCAGTCGGGTATGTGCTCTGGAGGAACTGGGGGGGGGGACCCCCAGGTAGAGATAAAAGTGATCTAACGCTGAATATGTCAATAGTTATTATATTACCACTTTGCATTTGACTTTTCCCGGTCCAACAGATCTTGCATATTTCAAGCCTTGCAGGAACCATGCAATATGGTCTTCGAGCAACGCGATCCTTTTAATGCTCTGCAAACTCCTTCATACTTATACCTAAAGCCTTTTTGTCCGGCTGGAGCAGGAAGTATACCCCCCCCCTTAGGGAGACTTTGCTGTTTATTGTTTGGGGTGAAAGCCCGCAGAATGTTTGGGGCTGCAGGTAGGGTGGGGGGAATGGGTGTTGGGATCCTCAGTTCTGGATCTAGGTACCTTTTTATGTTATTTTTTCTGTTTGTTTTATACTGTTTTTTTTTTTTTTTCCCTTTTTTTCGTGTCTCATGAATCCCCACTGAATGGGGAGCCTGACTACCAATCTCTTCAATGTGTCCTCCACACGGTTCAAACCAATAATTATAGATGCTCCGCAAATGATTACCCTATCAATCTAATATGTATAGTAATACACTACCCCCGGATGGGGGAACTAAAGTGTGGGCATGTGTTTTGCTGCCGCCTGGGGAACTCTCTGCCACTGCCGTACCCATACACATACAATTCTCTAACACAGATTTTTTATGAATGTCTCCATGCAGACCCTTAATCTCCTCTCCTGGAATGTGAGAGGGCTCAATTCCGAAATTAAGAGAGCTCTAGTCTTTAGATATATATTAAAACGTAAACCACGTGTCATATTCCTCCAAGAATCCCATCTTGTAGGCTCCAAGACGCTGGCTCTCTGTAGTAGGGCCTTTGTAGGCAGAGCATTTCACTCAACATACTCTAGCTTTGCTAGAGGTGTATCCGTCCCATTATCAAAATCCTTAATGCATACTACCAAGACAGTGAAATTGGACCCTTTTGGTAGGTTTGTTATCTTAGTATTAATCATTTATAACCAACCATATACACTGGTAGCGATTTATATACCACCCCCTTTTACAATAGGGGTTTGGGAAATGGTGATGGCGGAGGTGGTCCAGGTGGCGGAGGGACCTATTATCTTAGCAGGTGATATGAATACAGTACTGTCGCCTGACAAAGATAGGTTCAGGGTGGTGACTGTGGGAGGATCCCCACTAGAAGCCGGTGTGAAACCATGTGATCTGGTGGAGGTGGAAACACCCAGATGCTAAAGCATACTCTTGTTTTTCCTCCACCTTCAACACCCTATCTAGATTAGACATGTGTTTTGTGTCCAGGGCATTGCTGCCAAGGGTCCAAGAGGTTCAATATCTGCAGCGGGCCATCTCGGACCACTCCCCGTTGCTCCTTACCATTGACATGGAGAACGGGTGCGTTGTATGGAGACTGAGCCCCTTGTGGCTCAAGGAAGAGTGTTTTGGGAGGTCCGTTGGAGCGTCTATCAATAACTTCTGGCTAGAAAATAGAAGAGAGTTCCCGGTGGGCACAACATGGGATGCGTTCAAGGCCTTCAGTTAGAGGGTCTATCTCCGGACTGGTTAAACAACTTCAATCAGACAGGGAATGGAAGATTAAGGATTCGGAACAAAGAGCTACAGAAGCAGAGGTAGATTATATTAAAAATCCGAACCCGGATACCCACAAAATATGGAGGGAGGCAATAAGCCAATTAGATCTAGTCTTAGTGGAAAAAACGCAGAAGAAACTACTTTACCAACCACAGTGAATTTTTGAGTTTGGGGACAAAAACAGTAAACTGCTAGCTTACGTGGCTCACTCACCCCAAGCTCCGACCTCCATCCCACACATCTACGATGCCAACATGAAACTTTGCACACTACGGTCAGAAATAGCTGATGCCTTTGTGGCCTTTTACTCTGACCTATATACTGCAAAGCAGTGGTGTATTTAGGTTTTGTGCTGCCCTAGGCCTGACTAAACTCATGCACCCCCTAATTTAAATACGACCCACCCCTTCCTGTCAAGGCCACACCCCTTCCTATTTAAGACACGCCCTGTCATCTGTAAACCACACCCCTTCCTCTTTCAATTGATGGGCACAGTGGCTGCGTTTGATGGCACAGTGACGGCAATTGATGGGCACAGTGGCTGCGTTTGATGGGCACAGTGGCTGCTATTGATGGGCACAGTGGCTGTGTTTGATGGCACAGTGGCGGCTATTGATGGGCACAGTGGCGACGTTTGATGGGGCACAGTAGCGGCAATTGATGGGCACAGTGGCTGCGTTTGGGGCACAGTGGCTGCGTTTGATGGGGCACAGTAGCGGCAATTGATGGCCACAGTGGCTGCGTTTGATGGGGCACAGTAGCGGCTATTGATGGGCACAGTGGCTGCGTTTGATGGCACAGTGACGGCAATTGATGGGCACAGTGGTTGCGTTTGATGGGCACAGTGGCTGCAATTGATGGGCACAGTGGCTGTGTTTGATGGCACAGTGGCGGCTATTGATGGGCACAGTGGCTGCGTTTGATGGGGCACAGTGGCTGCGTTTGGGGCACAGTGGCTGCGTTTGATGGGGCACAGTAGCGGCAATTGATGGGCACAGTGGCTGCGTTTGGGGCACAGTGGCTGCGTTTGATGGGGCACAGTAGCGGCAATTGATGGGCACAGTGGCTGCGTATGGGGCACAGTAGCGGCTATTGATGGGCACAGTGGCTGCGTTTGATGGGGCACAGAAGCAGATATTGATGGGCACAGTGGCTGCATTTGATGGGGCACAGAAGCGGCTATTGATGGGCACAGTGGCTGCGTTTGATGGGGCACAGAAGCGGCAATTGATGGGCACAGTGGCTGCGTTTGGGGCACAGTGGCTGCGTTTGATGGGGCACAGTAGCGGCAATTGATGGCCACAGTGGCTGCGTTTGATGGGGCACAGTAGCGGCTATTGATGGGCACAGTGGCTGCGTTTGATGGCACAGTGACGGCAATTGATGGGCACAGTGGTTGCGTTTGATGGGCACAGTGGCTGCAATTGATGGGCACAGTGGCTGTGTTTGATGGCACAGTGGCGGCTATTGATGGGCACAGTGGCTGCGTTTGATGGGGCACAGTGGCTGCGTTTGGGGCACAGTGGCTGCGTTTGATGGGGCACAGTAGCGGCAATTGATGGGCACAGTGGCTGCGTTTGGGGCACAGTGGCTGCGTTTGATGGGGCACAGTAGCGGCAATTGATGGGCACAGTGGCTGCGTATGGGGCACAGTAGCGGCTATTGATGGGCACAGTGGCTGCGTTTGATGGGGCACAGAAGCAGATATTGATGGGCACAGTGGCTGCATTTGATGGGGCACAGAAGCGGCTATTGATGGGCACAGTGGCTGCGTTTGATGGGGCACAGAAGCGGCTATTGATGGGCACAGTGGCTGCGTTTGGGGGCACAGTGGCTGCCTTAATATAGCTGCCTGGGTTACGGTATACAAGTTTTTAAATCAATTACCTGAGGGTTCCCACCGTCGTCGTCCTCTTCCTCTCTCGCTCCTTCTCCTCTGGTAACCAGAGAGACCCGTCCCGACTCCCTGAGCTGGACTGCATGCAATGATGTCACGCGGAGGTAGGCGGAGCATTAGGCTCCGCCTCCACCAGTTAAGCTGACAGAGTCAGTCACTGTCCGTTTTATGGGGGGGCGGCAGTTGCTCCCCCCCTCGACCAAGTACGCGCCCATACTGTGGCAGTGCTGATGAGTGCACGATATATAACAAGGCAAGCTGGCTGCGGGAGGCTGTATCGGAGCGGGAGCTGGCCGCGGGAGTCTGAATCTGTGCTAAATCTGTGCAGGACATGGGGAGGACGGGTCTGGGGGGCTTTAGTGCGGGGGGGCGGCAAAAAAGCCGCTGCCCGCCCCCCCGCAAAGTGCTGCCCTAGGCCTAGGCCAAGACACAGCACTGCTTCAAAGGTAGACTACGAGAAGGAGGCAATTCAAAACTACTTAGCCCCAATACCCCTACAGGAGCTTACTAGTGAGGGAGCAGAAGCACTTGATCTCCCCCTCTCGGTAGAAGAAGTTATACTAGCCATAAAATCTCTAAACCCAAATAGGACTCCAGGATTGGATGGTCCACCAGTTGAATGGTATTTACTTGACATGTGCAAAGATGCTGATGATAGGGGGGTACTTCCTGAAACTATGAGAGAGGTACTTATAGTGCTGATTCCCAAGCCGCACAAGGACCATGACCTATGTGAATCATGCAGGCCGATATCCTTAATTAACGTTGATGCAAAAATATTGGCTAAACTTCTGGCTAAGAGATTAAATAGGGTGATTGCCTCCATTATTCATCCAGATCAGACAGGTTTCATACCTGAAAGGTCAACCGCCATAAATTTGCGACGCCTCTTTACCATTGTGCAGTCGGAAGGCCCCACCCCGGACACCAGGGTAGTGGTGTCACTTGATACGCACAAAGCGTTCGATCCTATAGAATGGCCATATCTAATTGCGGTCCTTGAGCGAATGAGTTTTGGTCCTAGATTCATAGCATGGGTCAAAATACTATATGCGGAGCAAAGGGCCGGGCTTAGGGTTAATAACACTATTACGAACCCGTTCCATATAGCTAGGGGCACACGGCAGGGGTGCCCTTTGTCGCCCCTGTTGTTTGCCCTGGCCATAGGACCGCTGGCGGCTCTGTTGAGAGCGGATAGAAATATCAGGGGCTGTAAAGTCAATACGTTGGAGGAAAAAACCTCTCTATACGCAGCGGACATGCTCCTGTACTTGAACGAGGCGGAGGACTCACTGGTGACTGCCTTGGAGAGAATTTCAGAATTTGGGGGATATTCAGGATTCAAGGTGAATTGGAATAAATCCATAATCTTTCCCTTCCACTCTGAGTATGTCCCCAGGTTGCCCCCTGAGGTACCACTGAAAGTCGTCTCCAAATTTCGTTATGTGGAGATTGAGATACAGTTGCCACTGAATACATATATACCCAATAACCAATGGCGTCCCTAGGGGGGGCCAGAGGGGGCCCTGACCCCCCCCCCCCCCCCCAACATTATGCTGTGCCCCCCAATTAATTTTTTTTTTTTTTTACAAAAAGGCAATGTCTTTTTGTTTGCATTTGTAGCGAATGCGCCGCATCTTACTCGGGCCGCCGCTGGAGTAGCACAGTCTCTATTGAGAGGGAGAGCGTCCCCAGTAAGCTCCTTTGGGTGATTCCTCCCCCCTCCCTCTGCTCGCTGACACTGCATAATGCGGGCGCTCACACAACCACGGCCGCCCGATCTGCTCCTTTCCCTGCATCCTCATTGGCAGGGAGAAGAGCGAGTTGCAGGAAGGACTCCACCAGGACTCTCAGTTACTGAAAAAACAGACTGATTTCTCCCATCCTTAGGACAGGAGAACCAGCCTGTAAATTCCAAGAGGTGCCAGACCAGCGCTGTCAATAGCAGGGGCAGGACAGCAAGAGGAGGCTGGGGAACCCCCACAGGGGCAGAACACCAGGGCCCGGTGGCAATGCTTGGTATGCTGGTGACATATATCTCTTGTTTTCTGCCACCCTGGGGGGGGGGGCCCAATACAGTAGGAAGGGAGCTCACTGAAGAACATGTGAAAGGGCCCGTTGTGGGATCGTAGTAAAGGGCCCCCTACTTTTGTCCCTGTCCCCCCATGTGCCCCCCCAAATATGAAAGCTGGAGACGCCACTGCCAATAACCTGTCTCCCATGAAGCAACGTTTAAGGGAAAGTACACAAGCTTGGGCTAAGCTGCCTATCGGCCTCCTTGGACGAATAAATATGTTCAAAATGGTTTACCTGCCCAGGTTTCTCTACCTGTTCTGGCATGCCCCAATCTATACCCCTAAGAAGTGGTTTACAGATATAAATAAAGTACTTTCCTCATTCCTATGGGGACCTAAACCAGGTAGGGTGTCCTTGGATACACTTCACTTACCAGTAAAGTCGGGAGGGTTAGCCTTGCCAAACCTGCAATGTTATTACCTGGCAGCTCAATTGACACATGTGGGGGTTCCCACAAATGAACATTGCCTCGGTGGCAACACAAGCAGCTCAGGTCCACTCATACGAGGCGTTGATCAATGTCCTTCCCAGAAACGGTCCACACCCAGAGAAGGGGGCGGATATATTGAAACGATCATACAAAATATTTCACTTGTGTAATACTCGAGTGGGTGGCACCAGCCTTTCAGCTTCTCCCTAATGCCCCACTATGGCACAACCCTCAACTTCAAAGAGATAGTCAAGGTAACGGATGATGGAGCATGCTGGGTGGTGTACGGAGTAAAACACGCCCATCAGCTGTTTTCAGACGGGGTGTTTAGATCGTTCATAGACCGGAATACGGAGTCCCAAACTGTTTTTTTAGGTATCTCCAACTGGGACACGCAGCAACAGCTCAATTTGGTGGAGGCGAAGTGACACTCGCCCCTTCCAATATGGAAATGATAGCTGAGGAAGATCACTCGAAGTTGATCTCTAAATACTTCACACCGCTGACATCCTCCTCCTCCAGAATGGAGAGGGTAGCAGCACAATGGAAGACACATACCAGCTCCTACAGAAGGGGCTTCATCAGAGGTCCTAGAAACACCGGTACCCTCAATGATCTCTGCCAGGGAGAAACTAGTACAATGTATCTACCTACATAGAGTATACTGTACCCCCCAAACGTTTACATAAAATGGGGAGAGTCCCCAGAGTGCCCTCTCTGCAAATCAGCCGCGGGAGGCTTTCTTCACATGATATGTCCTCAGGTGGAGAGCTACTGGAAGGCGATCCTTTGCCTATTCGGAGGACACACTAGAGCTGCCAAACATATACTCTCCAGCTAGATGTCTCCTAGGAGATTTGGAGGAAGAAGAATTATCGACATCCAAAAACAAAAAAGAACCCTCCCGAGAATAGTTTTCTGCTACGCCAAAAAAAAAGCTCTGGCCCTTAAATGGCGAAGCCCGTCCCCCCCCCAATCCCTAAAATACCGGGTGAAATTGATTAACAACGCCCTACCAGGGGCGGACTTACCATTCGGGCACTAAGGGGCCCCATCAGGGTTGCCAGCCTCAGTAAAACCAGGGACAGTATGTAAAAATCTGTCTCTGAAATGTCCCTTATCCACATCCTTTTTGTCTAAAAATCCAGAGATTGTAGCTGCCCCGCCTCTCCAGTACCTTCTCAGCCAATAGAAACATGTCTGTGTATACTGTGTGCACGTGCGCGCCCCCCATGAGTTGTCAGTCCGCCCCTGCGCCCTACCAATGTACAAACTAACCCACAAGGCTAGAGGACGCTCCAGAAAGTTTGAGAAGGATTGGGGAAAATAGATAGCAAAAAATATCAGGAGAAGTAATAGTTTGATGGATGCTGTAAATACCAGAGAGAAACTGTAACAACATGGTAAATGACTAAAGAGTGAGATGTACCCTGGCACCAGGGGGCGGACTGACAACTCATGGGGCCCCCGGGGCAATAGGAGATTATGGGGCCCACGGGCAATAGGAGATTATGGGGCCCCCGGGGCAATAGGAGATTATGGGGCTCCCGGGCAATAGGAGATTATGGGGCTCCTGGGCAATAGGAGATTATGGGCCCCCAGGCAATAGGAGATTATGGGGCCCCCGGGGCAATAGGAGATTATGGGGCCCCCGGGCAATAGGAAATTATGGGGCCCCCGGGCAATAGGAGATTATGGGGCCCCCGGGCAATAGGAAATTATGGGGCCCCCGGGGCAATAGGAGATTATGGGGCCCCCGGGCAATAGGAGATTATGGGCCCCCGGGCAATAGGAGATTATGGGGCCCCCGGGGCAATAGGAGATTATGGGGCCCCCGGGCAATAGGAAATTATGGGGCCCCCGGGCAATAGGAGATTATGGGCCCCCAGGCAATAGGAGATTATGGGGCTCCCGGGCGATAGGAGATTATGGGGCTCCCGGGCAATAGGAGATTATGGGGCCCCCAGGCAATAGGAGATTATGGGGCTCCCGGGCAATAGGAGATTATGGGGCTCTCGGGCAATAGGAGATTATGGGGCTCTCGGGCAATAGGAGATTATGGGGCCCCCGGGCAATAGGAGATTATGGGGCCCCCGGGCAATAGGAGATTATGGGGCCCCCGGGCAATAGGAGATTATGGGGCTCCTGGGCAATAGGAGATTATGGGGCCCCCGGGCAATAGGAGATTATGGGGCTCCCAGGCTATAGGAGATTATGGGGCTCCCGGGCAATAGGAGATTATGGGGCTCCCGGGCAATAGGAGATTATGGGGCTCCCGGGCAATAGGAGATTATGGGGCTCCCGGGCAATAGGAGATTATGGGGCTCCCAGGCTATAGGAGATTATGGGGCTCTCGGGCAATAGGAGATTATGGGGCTCTCGGGCAATAGGAGATTATGGGGCCCCCGGGCAATAGGAGATTATGGGGCCCCCGGGCAATAGGAGATTATGGGGCCTCCATGCAATAGATTATGGGGCCACACTGTATACACACAGAATACATACACACACACTGAAAAGGTACTGGAGAGGCGGGGCAGCAATAATCTTTGGATTTTTTTTAAAAAAACACAGATTTTTACATACTGTCCCTGGTTTTATTGAGGCTGACAACCCTGATGGGGCCCCTTAGTGGCCCGGGGCCCTCGGGCAGTGCCCGAATGGTCAGTCCGCCCCTGGCACACAAAATGAGACACAGAAGAGACATAGAAATGTTGTATTATTATTATTTTATCACAACAGGTTTTAATTGAATGCTGAACAATAAAGAACTGTTTGACTATTAATGTATACATAAACTTAATTCACATTGCTGAGTTCAGAATGTTATGTAATTAAATTAGTCAAATGTAAAATTTGAACTGTAACACTGAAATGTACGATATTGTGTAAAAATCCAATAAAATTTACCCTTTAAAAAAACATATTACCCCCTGTTCTATCCTCCACACTCCTCTCCTCTACACCCTAATCCCGTCCTACCCTCCACACTCCTCTCCTCTACACCCTAACCCCCTGTCCTATCCTCCACACTCCTCTCCTCTACACCCTAATCCCCTGTCATACCCTCCACACTCCTCTCCTCTACACCCTAACCCCCTGTCCTATCCTCCACACTCCTCTCCTCTATACCCTAATCCCCTGTCATACCCTCCACACTCCTCTCCTCTACACCCTAACCCCCCTGTCCTACCCTCCACACTCCTCTCCTCTACACCCTAACCCCCTGTCCTATCCTCCACACTCCTCTCCTCTACACCCTAATCCCGTCCTACCCTCCACACTCCTCTCCTCTACACCCTAACCCCCTGTCCTACCCTCCACACTCCTCTCCTCTACACCCTAATCCCCTGTCCTATCCTCCACACTCCTCTCCTCTACACCCTAATCCCGTCCTACCCTCCACACTCCTCTCCTCTACACCCTAACCCCCTGTCCTATCCTCCACACTCCTCTCCTCTACACCCTAATCCCCTGTCATACCCTCCACACTCCTCTCCTCTACACCCTAACCCCCTGTCCTACCCTCCACACTCCTCTCCTCTACACCCTAACCCCCTGTCCTATCCTCCACACTCCTCTCCTCTACACCCTAATCCCGTCCTACCCTCCACACTCCTCTCCTCTACACCCTAACCCCCTGTCCTATCCTCCACACTCCTCTCCTCTACACCCTAACCCCCTGTCCTACCCTCCACACTCCTCTCCTCTACACCCTAATCCCCTGTCATACCCTCCACACTCCTCTCCTCTACACCCTAATCCCGTCCTACCCTCCACACTCCTCTCCTCTACACCCTAACCCCCTGTCCTACCCTCCACACTCCTCTCCTCTACACCCTAATCCCCTGTCCTATCCTCCACACTCCTCTCCTCTACACCCTAATCCCGTCCTACCCTCCACACTCCTCTCCTCTACACCCTAACCCCCTGTCCTATCCTCCACACTCCTCTCCTCTACACCCTAATCCCGTCCTACCCTCCACACTCCTCTCCTCTACACCCTAACCCCCTGTCCTATCCTCCACACTCCTCTCCTCTACACCCTAACCCCCTGTCCTACCCTCCACACTCCTCTCCTCTACACCCTAACCCCCTGTCCTACACTCCTCTCCTCTACACCCTAACCCCCTGTCATACCCTCCACACTCCTCTCCTCTACACCCTAACCCCCTGTCCTATCCTCCACACTCCTCTCCTCTACACCCTAACCCCCTGTCCTACCCTCCACACTCCTCTCCTCTACACCCTAACCCCCTGTCCTACCCTCCACACTCCTCTCCTCTACACCCTAACCCCCTGTCCTATCCTCCACACTCCTCTCCTCTACACCCTAACCCCCTGTCCTATCCTCCACACTCCTCTCCTCTACACCCTAACCCCCTGTCCTACCCTCCACACTCCTCTCCTCTACACCCTAACCCCCTGTCCTATCCTCCACACTCCTCTCCTCTACACCCTAACCCCCCTGTCCTATCCTCCACACTCCTCTCCTCTACACCCTAACCCCCTGTCCTATCCTCCACACTCCTCTCCTCTACACCCTAACCCCCTGTCCTACCCTCCACACTCCTCTCCTCTACACCCTAACCCCCTGTCATACCCTCCACACTCCTCTCCTCTACACCCTAACCCCCTGTCATACCCCCCACACTCCTCTCCTCTACACCCTAACCCCCTGTCATACCCTCCACACTCCTCTCCTCTACACCCTAACCCCCTGTCCTACCCTCCACACTCCTCTCCTCTACACCCTAACCCCCTGTCCTATCCTCCACACTCCTCTCCTCTACACCCTAACCCCCTGTCATATCCTCCACACTCCTCTCCTCTACACCCTAACCCCCTGTCATATCCTCCACACTCCTCTCCTCTACACCCTAACCCCCTGTCATATCCTCCACACTCCTCTCCTCTACACCCTAACCCCCTGTCCTATCCTCCACACTCCTCTCCTCTACACCCTAACCCCCTGTCACATCCTCCACACTCCTCTCCTCTACACCCTAACCCCCTGTCCTACCCTCCACACTCCTCTCCTCTACACCCTAACCCCCTGTCCTATCCTCCACACTCCTCTCCTCTACACCCTAACCCCCTGTCATATCCTCCACACTCCTCTCCTCTACACCCTAACCCCCTGTCCTATCCTCCACACTCCTCTCCTCTACACCCTAACCCCCTGTCCTACCCTCCACACTCCTCTCCTCTACAACCTAACCCCCTGTCCTACCCTCCACACTCCTCTCCTCTACACCCTAACCCCCTGTCCTATCCTCCACACTCCTCTCCTCTACACCCTAACCCCCTGTCCTATCCTCCACACTCCTCTCCTCTACACCCTAACCCCCTGTCCTACCCTCCACACTCCTCTCCTCTACACCCTAACCCCCTGTCATACCCTCCACACTCCTCTCCTCTACACCCTAACCCCCTGTCCTACCCTCCACACTCCTCTCCTCTACACCCTAACCCCCTGTCATATCCTCCACACTCCTCTCCTCTACACCCTAACCCCCTGTCATATCCTCCACACTCCTCTCCTCTACACCCTAACCCCCTGTCATATCCTCCACACTCCTCTCCTCTACACCCTAACCCCCTGTCATATCCTCCACACTCCTCTCCTCTACACCCTAACCCCCTGTCCTACACTCCTCTCCTCTACACCCTAACCCCCTGTCATACCCTCCACACTCCTCTCCTCTACACCCTAACCCCCTGTCCTATCCTCCACACTCCTCTCCTCTACACCCTAACCCCCCTGTCCTATCCTCCACACTCCTCTCCTCTACACCCTAACCCCCTGTCCTATCCTCCACACTCCTCTCCTCTACACCCTAACCCCCTGTCCTACCCTCCACACTCCTCTCCTCTACACCCTAACCCCCTGTCATACCCTCCACACTCCTCTCCTCTACACCCTAACCCCCTGTCATACCCCCCACACTCCTCTCCTCTACACCCTAACCCCCTGTCCTACCCTCCACACTCCTCTCCTCTACACCCTAACCCCCTGTCATATCCTCCACACTCCTCTCCTCTACACCCTAACCCCCTGTCATATCCTCCACACTCCTCTCCTCTACACCCTAACCCCCTGTCATATCCTCCACACTCCTCTCCTCTACACCCTAACCCCCTGTCATATCCTCCACACTCCTCTCCTCTACACCCTAACCCCCTGTCATATCCTCCACACTCCTCTCCTCTACACCCTAACCCCCTGTCCTATCCTCCACACTCCTCTCCTCTACACCCTAACCCCCTGTCACATCCTCCACACTCCTCTCCTCTACACCCTAACCCCCTGTCCTACCCTCCACACTCCTCTCCTCTACACCCTAACCCCCTGTCCTATCCTCCACACTCCTCTCCTCTACACCCTAACCCCCTGTCATATCCTCCACACTCCTCTCCTCTACACCCTAACCCCCTGTCCTATCCTCCACACTCCTCTCCTCTACACCCTAACCCCCTGTCCTACCCTCCACACTCCTCTCCTCTACAACCTAACCCCCTGTCCTACCCTCCACACTCCTCTCCTCTACACCCTAACCCCCTGTCCTATCCTCCACACTCCTCTCCTCTACACCCTAACCCCCTGTCCTATCCTCCACACTCCTCTCCTCTACACCCTAACCCCCTGTCCTACCCTCCACACTCCTCTCCTCTACACCCTAACCCCCTGTCATACCCTCCACACTCCTCTCCTCTACACCCTAACCCCCTGTCCTACCCTCCACACTCCTCTCCTCTACACCCTAACCCCCTGTCATATCCTCCACACTCCTCTCCTCTACACCCTAACCCCCTGTCATATCCTCCACACTCCTCTCCTCTACACCCTAACCCCCTGTCATATCCTCCACACTCCTCTCCTCTACACCCTAACCCCCTGTCATATCCTCCACACTCCTCTCCTCTACACCCTAACCCCCTGTCATATCCTCCACACTCCTCTCCTCTACACCCTAACCCCCTGTCATATCCTCCACACTCCTCTCCTCTACACCCTAACCCCCTGTCCTATCCTCCACACTCCTCTCCTCTACACCCTAATCCCGTCCTACCCTCCACACTCCTCTCCTCTACACCCTAACCCCCTGTCCTACCCTCCACACTCCTCTCCTCTACACCCTAACCCCCTGTCATACCCTCCACACTCCTCTCCTCTACACCCTAACCCCCTGTCCTACCCTCCACACTCCTCTCCTCTACACCCTAACCCCCTGTCCTATCCTCCACACTCCTCTCCTCTACACCCTAACCCCCTGTCCTACCCTCCACACTCCTCTCCTCTACACCCTAACCCCCTGTCCTACCCTCCACACTCCTCTCCTCTACACCCTAACCCCCTGTCCTACCCTCCACACTCCTCTCCTCTACACCCTAACCCCCTGTCCTACCCTCCACACTCCTCTCCTCTACACCCTAACCCCCTGTCATATCCTCCACACTCCTCTCCTCTACACCCTAACCCCCTGTCATATCCTCCACACTCCTCTCCTCTACACCCTAACCCCCTGTCATATCCTCCACACTCCTCTCCTCTACACCCTAACCCCCTGTCATATCCTCCACACTCCTCTCCTCTACACCCTAACCCCCTGTCCTATCCTCCACACTCCTCTCCTCTACACCCTAACCCCCTGTCACATCCTCCACACTCCTCTCCTCTACACCCTAACCCCCTGTCCTACCCTCCACACTCCTCTCCTCTACAACCTAACCCCCTGTCCTACCCTCCACACTCCTCTCCTCTACACCCTAACCCCCTGTCCTATCCTCCACACTCCTCTCCTCTACACCCTAACCCCCTGTCCTACCCTCCACACTCCTCTCCTCTACACCCTAACCCCCTGTCATACCTCCACACTCCTCTCCTCTACACCCTAACCCCCTGTCCTACCCTCCACACTCCTCTCCTCTACACCCTAACCCCCTGTGATATCCTCCACACTCCTCTCCTCTACACCCTAACCCCCTGTCATATCCTCCACACTCCTCTCCTCTACACCCTAACCCCCTGTCATATCCTCCACACTCCTCTCCTCTACACCCTAACCCCCTGTCATATCCTCCACACTCCTCTCCTCTACACCCTAACCCCCTGTCCTACCCTCCACACTCCTCTCCTCTACACCCTAACCCCCTGTCCTACCCTCCACACTCCTCTCCTCTACACCCTAACCCCCTGTCCTACCCTCCACACTCCTCTCCTCTCCTCTACACCCTAACCCCCTGTCCTATCCTCCACACTCCTCTCCTCTACACCCTAACCCCCTGTCATATCCTCCACACTCCTCTCCTCTACACCCTAACCCCCTGTCCTACCCTCCACACTCCTCTCCTCTACACCCTAACCCCCTGTCCTATCCTCCACACTCCTCTCCTCTACACCCTAACCCCCTGTCACATCCTCCACACTCCTCTCCTCTACATCCTAACCCCCTGTCCTACCCTCCACACTCCTCTCCTCTACACCCTAACCCCCTGTCCTATCCTCCACACTCCTCTCCTCTACACCCTAACCCCCTGTCATATCCTCCACACTCCTCTCCTCTACACCCTAACCCCTGTCCTATCCTCCACACTCCTCTCCTCTACACCCTAACCCCCTGTCCTACCCTCCACACTCCTCTCCTCTACAACCTAACCCCCTGTCCTACCCTCCACACTCCTCTCCTCTACACCCTAACCCCCTGTCCTACCCTCCACACTCCTCTCCTCTACACCCTAACCCCCTGTCCTATCCTCCACACTCCTCTCCTCTACACCCTAACCCCCTGTCCTACCCTCCACACTCCTCTCCTCTACACCCTAACCCCCTGTCCTACCCTCCACACTCCTCTCCTCTACACCCTAACCCCCTGTCATATCCTCCACACTCCTCTCCTCTACACCCTAACCCCCTATCCTACCCTCCACACTCCTCTCCTCTACACCCTAACCCCCCTGTCCTATCCTCCACACTCCTCTCCTCTACACCCTAACCCCCTGTCATATCCTCCACACTCCTCTCCTCTACACCCTAACCCCCTGTCCTATCCTCCACACTCCTCTCCTCTACACCCTAACCCCCTGTCATACCCTCCACACTCCTCTCCTCTACACCCTAACCCCCTGTCCTACCCTCCACACTCCTCTCCTCTACACCCTAACCCCCTGTCATACCCTCCACACTCCTCTCCTCTACACCCTAACCCCCTGTCATATACTCCTCTCCTCTACACCCTAACCCCCTGTCATATCCTCCACACTCCTCTCCTCTACACCCTAACCCCCTGTCATATCCTCCACACTCCTCTCCTCTACACCCTAACCCCCTGCCCTATCCTCCACACTCCTCTCCCTCTACACCCTAACCCCTGTCATACCCTCCACACTCCTCTCCTCTACACCCTAACCCCCTGTCCTACCCTCCACACTCCTCTCCTCTACACCCTAACCCCCTGTCATACCCTCCACACTCCTCTCCTCTACACCCTAACCCCCTGTCCTACCCTCCACACTCCTCTCCTCTACACCCTAACCCCCTGTCATATCCTCCACACTCCTCTCCTCTACACCCTAACCCCCTGTCCTATCCTCCACACTCCTCTCCTCTACACCCTAACCCCCTGTCATATCCTCCACACTCCTCTCCTCTACACCCTAACCCCCTGTCCTACCCTCCACACTCCTCTCCTCTACACCCTAACCCCCTGTCCTATCCTCCACACTCCTCTCCTCTACACCCTAACCCCCTGTCATATCCTCCACACTCCTCTCCTCTACACCCTAACCCCCTGTCCTATCCTCCACACTCCTCTCCTCTACACCCTAACCCCCTGTCATATACTCCTCTCCTCTACACCCTAACCCCCTGTCCTATCCTCCACACTCCTCTCCTCTACACCCTAACCCCCTGTCCTATCCTCCACACTCCTCTCCTCTACACCCTAACCCCCTGTCATATACTCCTCTCCTCTACACCCTAACCCCCTGTCCTACCCTCCACACTCCTCTCCTCTACACCCTAACCCCCTGTCCTATCCTCCACACTCCTCTCCTCTACACCCTAACCCCCTGTCCTATCCTCCACACTCCTCTCCTCTACACCCTAACCCCCTGTCCTATCCTCCACACTCCTCTCCTCTACACCCTAACCCCCTGTCCTACCCTCCACACTCCTCTCCTCTACACCCTAACCCCCTGTCCTATCCTCCACACTCCTCTCCTCTACACCCTAACCCCCTGTCATATACTCCTCTCCTCTACACCCTAACCCCCTGTCCTACCCTCCACACTCCTCTCCTCTACACCCTAACCCCCTGTCCTATCCTCCACACTCCTCTCCTCTACACCCTAATCCCGTCCTACCCTCCACACTCCTCTCCTCTACACCCTAACCCCCTGTCCTATCCTCCACACTCCTCTCCTCTACACCCTAACCCCCTGTCATATACTCCTCTCCTCTACACCCTAACCCCCTGTCCTACCCTCCACACTCCTCTCCTCTACACCCTAACCCCCTGTCCTATCCTCCACACTCCTCTCCTCTACACCCTAACCCCCTGTCCTATCCTCCACACTCCTCTCCTCTACACCCTAACCCCCTGTCCTATCCTCCACACTCCTCTCCTCTACACCCTAACCCCCTGTCCTACCCTCCACACTCCTCTCCTCTACACCCTAACCCCCTGTCCTACCCTCCACACTCCTCTCCTCTACACCCTAACCCCCCTGTCCTATCCTCCACACTCCTCTCCTCTACACCCTAACCCCCTGTCCTACCCTCCACACTCCTCTCCTCTACACCCTAACCCCCTGTCCTATCCTCCACACTCCTCTCCTCTACACC
Source organism: Lithobates septentrionalis (assembly GCA_037952835.1). NCBI lineage: Eukaryota > Metazoa > Chordata > Amphibia > Anura > Ranidae > Lithobates > Lithobates septentrionalis. Next base: position 33,389 of record JBBDGP010005064.1, on the reverse strand, counting down.
CTAACCCCCTGTCCTATCCTCCACACTCCTCTCCTCTACACCCTAACCCCCTGTCCTACCCTCCACACTCCTCTCCTCTACACCCTAACCCCCTGTCCTACCCTCCACACTCCTCTCCTCTACACCCTAACCCCCCTGTCCTATCCTCCACACTCCTCTCCTCTACACCCTAACCCCCTGTCCTACCCTCCACACTCCTCTCCTCTACACCCTAACCCCCTGTCATACCCTCCAAACTCCTCTCCTCTACACCCTAACCCCCTGTCCTATCCTCCACACTCCTCTCCTCTACACCCTAACCCCCTGTCCTACCCTCCACACTCCTCTCCTCTACACCCTAACCCCCCTGTCCTATCCTCCACACTCCTCTCCTCTACACCCTAACCCCCTGTCCTACCCTCCACACTCCTCTCCTCTACACCCTAACCCCCTGTCCTACCCTCCACACTCCTCTCCTCTACACCCTAACCCCCTGTCCTACCCTCCACACTCCTCTCCTCTACACCCTAACCCCCTGTCATACCCTCCACACTCCTCTCCTCTACACCCTAACCCCCTGTCCTACCCTCCACACTCCTCTCCTCTACACCCTAACCCCCCTGTCCTATCCTCCACACTCCTCTCCTCTACACCCTAACCCCCTGTCCTATCCTCCACACTCCTCTCCTCTACACCCTAACCCTGTCCTATCCTCCACACTCCTCTCCTCTACACCCTAACCCCCTGTCACATCCTCCACACTCCTCTCCTCTACACCCTAACCCCCCTGTCCTATCCCCCCCCCACATTCCCTCCTAAATATAAAACTCCTAATACAGACAAGATACAGACAAGGTGTCTGATGGTCTTCGTGTTTTCAGGATCTCCAGCGGGGCTGTGAGGCTTCGGTTGTCTCAGTTGTCAGAAAAGCACTAAGAGAAAAAAGAGAGATCAGTAAGACAAGAGTGGAAACCAAATGGCGCAGTGTCCATGGATTATACATTCACATTCATGTATGTAGCATTTCCCCCCTCCCCCTCCCCCATCGCCCAGGTCAGTGTATTTTAGATCTAATTTGTACAAAATGAAAGCCCATTGAATCCTTTATTTCTATCAGCCACGTGTTGTCCAGACTCCTCAAACAGAAGGTGCTCAATGTCTTCAAATATGTTTTCTTTCTAAAGCAGCCTCAGACTGAGAGGAAAAGCCTGTCCCCTGCCAGCAGGTGTGGAGTGGAAATGCATACCTCCCAACCGTCCCGGATTGGCCGTGAAAGTCCCGCTGTGGGAGGTCTGTCCCGCGTCCCGGGCACCTTCATTCCGGGACAATACAATGTCCCGGAATTGCCCCACTGGCCGATCTGATGCCCCCCTAAAAATTGCCGCCGCATTGCCGCTGTCCCTCACTGCCCGCTGTACTAGTTTTGGCCGAGACCGCTTCATTTCACCCCCAGACGCTGCCTGGCTCACTGCCAAAACAACTGGTTGCTAGGCATGGCCCGCCTGGCGTCTAACAACCAGTGACCTCACGACAAGGAGGAGAGTGGAGCCCCAGCATTTAGCCAAAGGAGGAGTCCTCTTCGCGCCTAAGCTCCGCCCCGGCTCCGCCCCTGACCCGCCCCCAACTCCGGGTCCTCCCTGAGTGGAGCCCCAGAATTTAGCCAAAGGAGGATTCCTCTTCGCGCCTAAGCTCCGCCCCCGGCTCCGCCCCTGACTCCGCCCCCGACTCCGGGTCTTCCCCGAAGGCTGTTCCTGCGCTGGAATAAAGGTAGGAGAAATGCTCCCTGCACTGCCCTGACTCTGAGTACACTCATGGTCACTCTGCTCCCTCCCATACACTGCCCCTCTCTAGTCATGCTGTACAGTCCCCCCATACTGCCCTCCACTACCCCCCCATTATACTGCCCCCCTCCCATTTTACTGCCCTCCACTACCCCCCCAATATACTGTCCTCCACTACCCCCCCCCCCATTATACTTCTCCCCTCCCATTTTACTGCCCTCCATGTGACTACCCCCCCAATATACTGCCCTCTACTACCACCCCTCCTATCATACTGCCCCAATCCCATCATACTGCCCCCCCTCCTATTATACTGCCCTCCACTGCCACCCCTCCTATTATACTGCCCTCCACTAACCCCCCCCCCCCCATTATACTGCCTTTCACTGCCACCCCCACCCATCATACTGCCCCCCTCCAATTATACTGCCCTCCACTGCCACCGCTCCTATTATACTGCCCTCCACTAACCCCCCTCCCATCATACTGCCCTCCACTACCACCCTTCCCATCATACTGCTCTCCCTCCCATCATACTGCCCTCCACTACCACCCCTCCCATAATACTGCCCTCCACTAAACCCCCTCCCATTATATTGCCCTCCACTACCAACCCTCCCATCATACTGCCCTCCACTACCACCCTTCCCATCATACTGCTCTCCCTCCCATCATACTGCCCTCCACTACCACCCCTCCCATAATACTGCCCTCCACTAAACCCCCTCCCATTATATTGCCCTCCACTACCACCCCTCCCATCATACTGCCCTCCACTACCACCCTTCCCATCATACTGCTCTCCCTCCCATCATACTGCCCTCCACTACCATCCCTCCCATAATACTGCCCTCCACTAAACCCCCTCCCATTACATTGCCCTCCACTACCATCCCTCCCATCATACTGCCCTGCACTAACCCCCCCTCCCATGATACTGCCCTCCACTACCGCCTCCTCCCATCATACTGCCCTCCACTACCTCCTCTCCTATCATACTGCCCTCCACCCCATCATACTGCCCTCCGCTGCCTCCCCTCCCATCATAATGCCTTCCACTGCCTCCGCCCCCAACATACTGCCTTCCACTGCCACCCCTCCCATCATACTGCCCTCCACTGACACCCCCTCCCATCATACTGCCCTCCACCCCATCATACTGCCCTCCACTGCCACCAACTCCCATCAAAAACTGTAAAAAAAACTCTAAAAAATAAAATGGATAAAATATAATGGTAAAAAATAACAAAAATAAAATAACAATAAAAAAAAAACTACTGATCCTGTCCACTGCCCTACTGATTATGTCTACTGACCACGTCCACTGCTCTACTGACCATGTCCACTGCCCTACTGACCATGTCCACTGCCCTACTGACCATGTCCACTGCCCTACTGACCACTTTCTCTGCCATACTGACCACTTTCTCTGCCATACTGACCACTTTCTCTGCCATACTGACCACTTCCACTGCTCTACTGACCATGTCCACTGCCCTACTGACTGACACCATTCACAGTCCACACTGACACCACTGGCGGAACTACCAGCAAAGGTTGCACTTGCAACTAGGCCCTGGCCTTCTGCCACCATGGCCGGGCCGAATCTGCTGTGGGACCATGAAGGGTGATGGGATCAGTGGGAAGGGCTCTGGGCTCGAAGGGAATGGCCTAGGCTGGAGGTCGGGGGGCCCTTCGTGGTTTCTTGCACCAGGGCCCCTGAAGGTTCTAATTATGCCTCTGCTGCACCCTGTATATAGCTCATCCAGTACCCTGTGCCCTGTATATAGCTCGTCTCAGAACCCCGCACCCTGTATATAGCTCATCCCAGAACCCTGCACCCTGTATATAGCTCATCCCAGAACCCTGCACTCTGCACATAGCTCATTCCAGAACCCTGCACTCTGCACATTGCTCATTCCAGAACCCTGCACTCTGCACATAGCGCATCCCAGAACCCTGCACTCTGCACATAGCTCATTCCAGAACCCTGCACTCTTTACATAGCTCATTCCAGAACCCTGCACTCTTTACATAGCTCATCCCAGAACCCTGCACTCTGTGCATAGCTCATCTCAGAACCCTGCACTCTGTACATAGCTCATCTCAGAAACCTGCACTATGTACATAGCTCACCCCAGAACCCTGCTCTCTGTACATAGCTCATCCCAGAACCCTGCACTCTGTACATAGCTCAACCCAGAACCCTGCACTCTGCATGCAGCTCACTCTGCTCAATCTGCTGTGGGACCATGAAGGGTGATGGGATCAGTGGGAAGGGCTCTGGGCTCGAAGGGAATGGCCTAGGCTGGAGGTCGGGGGGCCCTTCATGGTTTCTTGCACCAGGGCCCCTGAAGGTTCTAATTATGCCTCTGCTGCACCCTGTATATAGCTCATCCAGTACCCTGTGCCCTGTATATAGCTCGTCTCAGAACCCCGCACCCTGTATATAGCTCATCCCAGAACCCTGCACCCTGTATATAGCTCATCCCAGAACCCTGCACTCTGCACATAGCTCATTCCAGAACTCTGCACATTGCTCATTCCAGAACCCTGCACTCTGCACATAGCGCATCCCAGAACCCTGCACTCTGCACATAGCTCATTCCAGAACCCTGCACTGTTTACATAGCTCATTCCAGAACCCTGCACTCTTTACATAGCTCATCCCAGAACCCTACACTCTGTACATAGCTCATCCCAGAACCCTGCACTCTGTACATAGCTCATCCCAGAACCCTGCACTCTGTGCATAGCTAATCTCAGAACCCTGCACTCTGTACATAGCTCATCTCAGAACCCTGCACTCTGTACATAGCTCACCCCAGAACCCTGCTCTCTGTACATAGCTCATCCCAGAACCCTGCACTCTGTACATAGCTCAACCCAGAACCCTGCACTCTGCATGCAGCTCACTCCAGAACCCTGCACTCTGAATGCAGCTCACCCCAGAACCCTACACTCTGTACACAGCTCATGCCAGAACCCTGCACTCTGTACACAGCTCATGCCAGAACCCTGCACCCTGTACACACACAGCTCATGCTAGAACCCTGCACTCTGTACACAGCTCATGCAAGAACCCTGCACTCTGTACACAGCTCATGCCAGAACCCTGCACTCTGTACACAGCTCATGCCAGAACCCTGCACTCTGTACATAGCTCATTCCAGAACCCTGCACTCTGCACATTGCTCATTCCAGAACCCTGCACATAGCGCATCCCAGAACCCTGCACTCTGCACATAGCTCATTCCAGAACCCTGCACTCTTTATATAGCTCATCCCAGAACCCTGCACTCTGTACATAGCTCATCCCAGAACCCTGCACTCTGTGCATAGCTCATCTCAGAACCCTGCACTCTGTAATAGCTCACCCCAGAACCCTGCTCTCTGTACATAGCTCATCCCAAAACCCTGCACTCTGTACATAGCTCAACCCAGAACCCTGCACTCTGCATGCAGCTCACTCCAGAACCCTGCACTCTGAATGCAGCTCACCCCAGAACCCTGCACTCTGAATGCCGCTCATGCCAGAACCCTGCACTCTGTACACAGCTCATGCCAGAACCCTGCACTCTGTACACACACAGCTCATGCCAGAACCCTGCACTCTGTACACACACAGCTCATACTAGAACCCTGCACTCTGTACACAGCTCATGCAAGAACCCTGCACTCTGTACACAGCTCATGCCAGAACCCTGCACTCTGTACATAGCTAAACCCAGAACCCTGCACTCTGCATGCAGCTCACTCCAGAACCCTGCACTCTGAATGCAGCTAACCCCAGAACCCCGCACTCTGTACACAGCTCATGCCAGAACCCTGCACTCTGTACACAGCTCATGCCAGAACCCTGCACTCTGTACACACACAGCTCATGCTAGAACCCTGCACTCTGTACACAGCTCATGCAAGAACCCTGCACTCTGTACACAGCTCATGCCAGAACCCTGCACTCTGTACACAGCTCATGCCAGAACCCTGCACTCTGTACATAGCTCATTCCAGAACCATACACTCTGCATGCAGCTCACTCCAGAACCCTGCACTCTGAATGCAGCTCACCCCAGAACCCTGCACTCTGTACACAGCTCATGCCAGAACCCTGCACTCTGTACACAGCTCATGCCTGAACCCTGCACTCTGTACACACACAGCTCATGCTAGAACCCTGCACTCTGTACACAGCTCATGCAAGAACCCTGCACTCTGTACACAGCTCATGCCAGAACCCTGCACTCTGTACACAGCTCATGCCAGAACCCTGCACTCTGTACATAGCTCATTCCAGAACCCTGCACTCTGCACATTGCTCATTCCAGAACCCTGCACTCTGCACATAGTGCATCCCAGAACCCTGCACTCTGCATATAGCTCATTCCAGAACCCTGCACTCTTTACATAGCTCATCCCAGAACCCTGCACTCTGTACATAGCTCATCCCAGAACCCTGCACTCTGTGCATAGCTCATCTCAGAACCCTGCACTCTGTACATAGCTCACCCCAGAACCCTGCTCTCTGTACATAGCTCACCCCAAAACCCTGCACTCTGTACATAGCTCAACCCAGAACCCTGCACTCTGCATGCAGCTCACTCCAGAACCCTGCACTCTGAATGCAGCTCACCCCAGAACCCTGCACTCTGTACACAGCTCATGCCAGAACCCTGCACTCTGTACACAGCTCATGCCAGAACCCTGCACTCTGTACACACACAGCTCATGCCAGAACCCTGCACTCTGTACACACACAACTCATGCTAGAACCCTGCACTCTGTACACAGCTCATGCCAGAACCCTGCACTCTGTACACAGCTCATGCCAGAACCCTGCACTCTGTACATAGCTCATTCCAGAACCCTGCACTCTGCACATTGCTCATTCCAGAACCCTGCACTCTGCACATAGCGCATCCCAGAACCCTGCACTCTGCATATAGCTCATTCCAGAACCCTGCACTCTGTACATAGCTCATCCCAGAACCCTGCACTCTGTGCATAGCTCATCTCAGAACCCTGCACTCTGTACATAGCTCACCCCAGAACCCTGCTCTCTGTACATAGCTCACCCCAAAACCCTGCACTCTGTACAAAGCTCAACCCAGAACCCTGCACTCTGCATGCAGCTCACTCTAGAACCCTGCACTCTGAATGCAGCTCACCCCAGAACCCTGCACTCTGTACACAGCTCATGCCAGAACCCTGCACTCTGTACACAGCTCATGCCAGAACCCTGCACTCTGTACACACACAGCTCATGCCAGAACCCTGCACTCTGTACACACACAACTCATGCTAGAACCCTGCACTCTGTACACAGCTCATGCAAGAACCCTGCACTCTGTACACAGCTCATGCCAGAACCCTGCACTCTGTACACAGCTCATGCCAGAACCCTGCACTCTGTACATAGCTCATGCCAGAACCCTGCACTCTGTACATAGCTCATGCCAGAACCCTGCACTCTGTACATAGCTCATCCTACAACCCTGCACTCTGTATATAGCTCATGCCAGAACCCTGCACTCTGTATATAGCTCATCCTACAACCTTGCACTTTGTACGTAATGCACTCCAAACACTGCATTCTTTTATCCTTTTTTTTAAATGAATGTGCTGGGGTATGTATGTATCCATGAGACTCTTGCTTGTGGAACAATAATAAAAGCATATTTTATAGATACAAGGAAGCCCAAGTTTTGTTTAATGATTTTTACATAGTTTACATAGTTAGTAAGGTTGAATAAAGACACCAGTCCATCCAGTTCAACCTGAGTGAGTGTGTGTCTACAACCCTGACCCTTGTCCCTAACCCTGTACATCGCACACTCACATCAGTCCCTACCCTCAATCCAAGGTCCCCATTCATATACTAGGGCCAATTTTGGACAGAAGCCAATTAACCTACCAGCATGTCTTTGGAGTGTGGGAGGAAACCGGAGTACCCGGAGGAAACCCACGCAGGCACAGAGAGAACATGCAAACTCCAGGCAGGTAGTGTCGTGGTTGGGATTTGAACCAGCGACCCTTTTTACTGCTAGGCGAGAGTGCTAACCACTGCACCACTGTGCCGCCCATTAAGCTCCTCCCACTGTCAAACGTTTGACCACGCCCACATTTGCCGCAGCGCGCTATGCAAGGTTACTTCCTTCCTCAAGTGTCCCTCATTCTGAAGTTCAAAAGTTGGGAGGTATGGAAATGTTATTCTCTGTGGGGAAGGACTGGTCTCTCTGCAGAGGTCCATCACGCCCCCTATTGGCTCAGTCCTATAGAGCTATAATCAGTAGAGCACATGCTGCCTGCTGATTGGAGACCTTCAGCCTTGACTCCACTTCCTATACATGTAATGGAGATCCTGTAGGAGTGTGGAAGTGCTGGACTGTGCAAATCACTCCTAACCCCCCACCCAAGTCTTCACCTAGTGGAATATCTTCAGCATAATCTGCATTAATGTCTCTGGATGGACGGATATTATATCATCCTACTGGATAGGAGGCAGATCTGGTTATTTCCTCATAAAGTGGGCTGCTGGGCATTACATATATCAACTCTAATCATCATCTAGCCCAGTGCCTTGGGGCACTATCCCACCAACTGACACCAATGATGGGGCACTATCCCACCAACTGACACCAATGATGGGCCACTATCACACCAACTGACACCAATGATGGGGCACTATCCCACCAACTGACACCAATGATGGGGCACTATCCCACCAACTGACACCAATGATGGGCCACTATCACACCAACTGACACCAATGATGGGGCACTATCCCACCAACTGACACCAATGATGGGGCACTATCCCACCAACTGACACCAATGATGGGCCACTATCACACCAACTGACACCAATGATGGGGCACTATCCCACCAACTGACACCAATGATGGGCCACTATCACACCAACTGACACCAATGATGGGCCACTATCACACCAACTGACACCAAAGATGGGGCACCATTCCACCAACTGACAGCATCGATGGGGCACCATTCCACCAACTGACACCATCAATGGGGCACCATTCCACCAACTGACACCAATGATGGGGCACTATCCCACCAACTGACACCAATGATGGGGCACTATCCCACCAACTGACAGCATCGATGGGGCACTATCCCACCAACTGACACCAATGATGGGGCACTATCCCACCAACTGACACCAATGATGGGGCACTATCCCACCAACTGACAGCATCGATGGGGCACTATCCCACCAACTGACACCAATGATGGGGCACTATCCCACCAACTGACACCAAAGATGGGGCACCATTCCACCAACTGACAGCATCGATGGGGCACCATTCCACCAACTGACACCATCAATGGGGCACCATTCCACCAACTGACACCATCAATGGGGCACCATTCCACCAACTGACACCATCAATGGGGCACCATTCCACCAACTGACACCATCAATGGGGTACCATTCCACCAACTGACACCATCAATGGGGCACCATTCCACCAACTGACACCATCAATGGGGCACCATTCCACCAACTGACACCATCAATGGGGCACCATTCCACCAAATGACACCATCAATGGGGCACCATTCCACCAAATTACACCATCAATGAGGCACCATTCCACCAACTGACACCATCAATGGGGCACCATTCCACCAAATGACACCATCAATGGGGCACCATTCCACCAACTGACACCATCAATTGGGGCACCATTCCACCAAATGACACCATCAATGGGGCACCATTCCACCAACTGACACCATCAATGGGGCACCATTCCACCAAATAACACCATCAATGAGGCACCATTCCACCAACTGACACCATCAATGGGGCACCATTCCACCAACTGAAACCATCAATGGGGTACCATTCCACCAACTGACACCATCAATGGGGCACCATTCCACCAACTGACACCATCAATGGGGTACCATTCCACCAACTGACACCATCAATGGGGCACCATTCCACCAACTGACACCATCAATGGGGCACCATTCCACCAACTGACACCATCAATGGGGCACCATTCCACCAACTGACACCATCAATGGGGCACCATTCCACCAAATGACACCATCAATGAGGCACCATTCCACCAAATTACACCATCAATGAGGCACCATTCCACCAACTGACACCATCAATGGGGCACCATTCCACCAACTGACACCATCAATGGGGCACCATTCCACCAACTGACACCATCAATGGGGCACCATTCCACCAAATGACACCATCAATGGAGCACCATTCCACCAACTGACACCATCAATGGGGTACCATTCCACCAACTGACACCATCAATGAGGCACCATTCCACCAACTGACACCATCAATGGGGCACCATTCCACCAACTGACACCATCAATGGGGTACCATTCCACCAACTGACACCATCAATGGGGCACCATTCCACCAACTGACACCATCAATGGGGTACCATTCCACCAACTGACACCATCAATGGGGCACCATTCCACCAACTGACACCATCAATGGGGTACCATTCCACCAACTGACACCATCAATGGGGTACCATTCCACCAACTGACACCATCAATGGGGCACCATTCCACCAACTGACACCATCAATGGGGTACCATTCCACCAACTGACACCATCAATGGGGCACCATTCCACCAACTGACACCATCAATGGGGCACCATTCCACCAACTGACACCATCAATGGGGCACCATTCCACCAACTGACACCATCAATGGGGCACCATTCCACCAAATGACACCATCAATGAGGCACCATTCCACCAAATTACACCATCAATGAGGCACCATTCCACCAACTGACACCATCAATGGGGCACCATTCCACCAAATGACACCATCAATGGGGCACCATTCCACCAACTGACACCATCAATGGGGCACCATTCCACCAAATGACACCATCAATGAGGCACCATTCCACCAACTGACACCATCAATGGGGCACCATTCCACCAACTGACACCATCAATGGGGTACCATTCCACCAACTGACACCATCAATGGGGCACCATTCCACCAACTGACACCATCAATGGGGTACCATTCCACCAACTGACACCATCAATGGGGCACCATTCCACCAACTGACACCATCAATGGGGCACCATTCCACCAACTGACACCATCAATGGGGCACCATTCCACCAACTGACACCATCAATGGGGCACCATTCCACCAAATGACACCATCAATGAGGCACCATTCCACCAAATTACACCATCAATGAGGCACCATTCCACCAACTGACACCATCAATGGGGCACCATTCCACCAAATGACACCATCAATGGGGCACCATTCCACCAACTGACACCATCAATGGGGTACCATTCCACCAACTGACACCATCAATGGGGCACCATTCCACCAACTGACACCATCAATGGGGTACCATTCCACCAAATGACACCATCAATGAGGCACCATTCCACCAACTGACACCATCAATGGGGCACCATTCCACCAACTGACACCATCAATGGGGCACCATTCCACCAACTGACACCATCAATGGGGTACCATTCCACCAACTGACACCATCAATGGGGCACCATTCCACCAACTGACACCATCAATGAGGCACCATTCCACCAACTGACACCATCAATGGGGCACCATTCCACCAACTGACACCATCAGTGGGGTACCATTTCACCAACTGACACCATCAGTGGGGTACCATTTCACCAACTGACACCATCAATGGGGCACTATTCCACCAACTGACACCATCAATGGGGCACCATTCCACCAACTGACACCATCAATGGGGCACCATTCCACCAACTGACACTATCAATGGGACACCATTCCACCAACTGACACCATCAATGGGGCACCATTCCACCAACTGACACCATCAATGGGGCACCATTCCACCAACTGACAGCATCAATGGGGCACCATTCCACCAACTGACACCATCAATGGGGTACTATTTCTCCCATTAAAACCAATGCTGGGGCACTGATGCTGGGGGACTTTCTACACCCACTAGCCACAGTCCGGCTCCCCTAAGGCCTAAAGGACAGTAAACTGGCCCTTTACTTAGAAAGTTTGGAGACCCCTGATCTAGCCAATAGGTTCTTTGTTGCCATAAGTTTTCCCCACCAGGCGTTGTCTCTTCGTGTGATTGGAATAAATATTGTAGGGTCATGGGACCTGATGTCTCCCAAGTAAGATATCGGCGGCACTTTTGGATTTGTCTAATAATCCAGAGCAATGAAGAAATGATCATCTGGATGTAGGGCTGGGAGATTTTCTAAAAAAAAAATAAATCTTCGATTCTCTTAAAAAAAAACTCGATTCACGATTCGAATCGAGTTTTTTTTTTTTCTTTGGAAACCGCTCTGGTCCCAAGGCGCTGCGGGCAAGGAGCTTTTAGGCAAGGCCGCGGCTTCTGTCTTGTCCGCGGCGTCCGGCCTCACGGACTAGGCCGAAGCCGCGGCCTCACCTAAAAACTCCTTGCCCGCAGCTCTTCAGGCCCGGTGCGGTGTCAGCTCCGGTCCGGAGGTGCTGCGGGCATGAGCCGTGGACTAGGCCGAAGCCGCTGCCTCGCCTAAAAACTCATGCCCGCAGCGCCTCGGGACGGGGACGGGGATCTCTGTTATGGGATCTCTGTTATGGGATCTCTGTTATGGGATCACTGTTATGGGTTCACTGTTATGGGATCTCTGTTATGGGATCACTGTTATGGGATCTCTGTAATGGGATCACTGTTATGGGATCTCTGTAATGGGATCTCTGTAATGGGATCACTGTTATGGGATCTCTGTAATGGGATCACTGTTATGGGATCTCTGTAATGGGATCTCTGTTATGGGATCTCTGTTGTGGGATCTCTGTTGTGGGATCTCTGTTGTGGGATCACTGTTATGGGTTCTCAGTTATGGGATCTCTGTTATGGGATCTCTGTTATGGGATCACTGTTATGGGATCTCTGTTATGGGATCACTGTTATGGGATCACTGTTATGGGATCACTGTTATGGGATCTCTGTTATGGGATCACTGTTATGGGATCTCTGTTATGGGATCTCTGTTATGGGATCTCTGTTATGGGATCTCTGTTATGGGATCTATGTTATGGGATCACTGTTATGAGATCTCTGTTATGGGATCTCTGTTATGGGATCTCTGTTATGGGATCACTGTTATGGGATCTCTGTTATGGGATCACTGTTATGGGATCTCTGTTATGGGATCACTGTTATGGGATCTCTGTTATGGGATCACTGTTATGGGATCTCTGTTATGGGATCTCTGTTATGGGATCACTGTTATGGGATCTCTGTTATGGGATCACTGTTATGGGATCTCTGTTATGGGATCACTGTTATGGGATCTCTGTTATGGGATCTCTGTTATGGGATCACTGTTATGAGTTCACTGTTGTGGGATCTCTGTTATGGGATCTCTGTTATGGGATCACTGTTATGGGTTCACTGTTATGGGATCTCTGTTATGGGATCACTGTTATGGGATCACTGTTATGGGATCTCTGTAATGGGATCACTGTTATGGGATCTCTGTAATGGGATCACTGTTATGGGATCTCTGTAATGGGATCTCTGTTATGGGATCTCTGTTGTGGGATCTCTGTTGTGGGATCTCTGTTGTGGGATCACTGTTATGGGTTCTCAGTTATGGGATCTCTGTTATGGGATCTCTGTTATGGGATCACTGTTATGGGATCTCTGTTATGGGATCACTGTTATGGGATCACTGTTATGGGATCACTGTTATGGGATCTCTGTTATGGGATCACTGTTATGGGATCTCTGTTATGGGATCTCTGTTATGGGATCTCTGTTATGGGATGCCTGTTATGGGATCTCTGTTATGGGATCTCTGTTATGGGATCTCTGTTATGGAATCACTGTTATGGGATCTCTGTTATGGGATCTCTGTAATGGGATCACTGTTATGGGATCTCTGTAATGGGATCTCTGTTATGGGATCACTGTTATGGGATCTCTGTTATGGGATCTCTGTTATGGGATCTATGTTATGAGATCTCTGTTATGGGATCTCTGTTATGGGATCTCTGTTATGGGATCTCTGTTATGGGATCACTGTTATGGGATCCCTGTTATGGGATCTCTGTTATGGGATCACTGTTATGGGATCTCTGTTATGGGATCTCTGTTATGGGATCACTGTTATGGGATCTCTGTTATGGGATCTATGTTATGGGATCACTGTTATGGGTTCTCTGTTATGGGATCTCTGTTATGGGATCTCTGTTATGGGATCTCTGTTATGGGATCACTGTTATGGGATCTCTGTTATGGGATCTCTGTTATGGGATCACTGTTATGGGATCACTGTTATGGGATCCCTGTTATGGGATCTCTGTTATGGGATCACTGTTATGGGATCTCTGTTATGGGATCTCTGTTATGGGATCACTGTTATGAGATCTCTGTTATGGGATCTCTGTTATGGGATCTATGTTATGGGATCACTGTTATGAGATCTCTGTTATGGGATCTCTGTTATGGGATCTCTGTTATGGGATCTCTGTTATGGGATCCCTGTTATGGGATCTCTGTTATGGGATCACTGTTATGGGATCTCTGTTATGGGATCTCTGTTATGGGATCTCTGTTATGGGATCACTGTTATGGGATCTCTGTTATGGGATCTATGTTATGGGATCACTGTTATGAGATCTCTGTTATGGGATCTCTGTTATGGGATCCCTGTTATGGGATCTCTGTTATGGGATCACTGTTATGGGATCTCTGTTATGGGATCTATGTTATGGGATCACTGTTATGGGATCTCTGTCATGGGATCACTGTTATGGGATCTCTGTTATGGGATCTCTGTTACGGGATCTCTGTTACGGGATCTCTGTTACGGGATCTCTGTTACGGGATCTCTGTTATGGGATCTCTGTTATGGGATCCCTGTTATGGGATCTCTGTTATGGGATCACTGTTATGGGATCTCTGTTATGGGATCTATGTTATGGGATCACTGTTATGGGATCTCTGTCATGGGATCACTGTTATGGGATCTCTGTTATGGGATCTCTGTTACGGGATCTCTGTTACGGGATCTCTGTTACGGGATCTCTGTTACGGGATCTCTGTTATGGGATCTCTGTTATGGGATCTCTGTTATGGGATCTATGTTATGGGATCACTGTTATGAGATCTCTGTTATGGGATCTCTGTTATGGGATCTCTGTTATGGGATCACTGTTATGGGATCTCTGTTATGGGATCACTGTTATGGGATCTCTGTTATGGGATCACTGTTATGGGATCTCTGTTATGGGATCACTGTTATGGGATCTCTGTTATGGGATCTCTGTTATGGGATCACTGTTATGGGATCTCTGTTATGGGATCACTGTTATGGGATCTCTGTTATGGGATCACTGTTATGGGATCTCTGTTATGGGATCTCTGTTATGGGATCACTGTTATGAGTTCACTGTTGTGGGATCTCTGTTATGGGATCTCTGTTATGGGATCACTGTTATGGGATCTCTGTTCTGGGATCTCTGTTATGGGATGTCTGTTATGGGATCACTGTTATGGGATCTCTGTTATGGGATCACTGTTATGGGATCACTGTTGTGGGATCTCTGTTGTGGGATCTCTGTTATGGGATCTCTGTTATGGGATCTCTGTTATGGGATCTCTGTTATGGGATCACTGTTATGGGATCTCTGTTATGGGATCTCTGTTATGGGATCACTGTTATGGGATCACTGTTAGGGGATCTCTGTTAGGGGATCACTGTTATGGGATCACTGTTATGGGATCTCTGTTATGGGATCACTGTTATGGGATCACTGTTATGGGATCTCTGTTATGGGATCTCTGTTATGGGATCACTGTTATGGGATCACTGTTAGGGGATCTCTGTTAGGGGATCTCTGTTATGGGATCACTGTTATGGGATCTCTGTTATGGGTTCTCTGTTAGGGGATCTCTGTTAGGGGATCTCTGTTATGGGATCTCTGTTATGGGATCTATGTTATGGAATCACTGTTATGAGATCTCTGTTATGGGATCTCTGTTATGGGATCTATGTTATGGGATCACTGTTATGGGATCCCTGTTATGGGATCTCTGTTATGGGATCACTGTTATGGGATCTCTGTTATGGGATCTCTGTTATGGGATCACTGTTATGGGATCTCTGTTATGGGATCACTGTTATGGGATCTCTGTTATGGGATCTATGTTATGGGATCACTGTTATGAGATCTCTGTTATGGGATCTCTGTTATGGGATCCCTGTTATGGGATCTCTGTTATGGGATCACTGTTATGGGATCTCTGTTATGGGATCTATGTTATGGGATCACTGTTATGGGATCTCTGTCATGGGATCACTGTTATGGGATCTCTGTTATGGGATCTCTGTTACGGGATCTCTGTTACGGGATCTCTGTTACGGGATCTCTGTTACGGGATCTCTGTTATGGGATCTCTGTTATGGGATCCCTGTTATGGGATCTCTGTTATGGGATCACTGTTATGGGATCTCTGTTATGGGATCTATGTTATGGGATCACTGTTATGGGATCTCTGTCATGGGATCACTGTTATGGGATCTCTGTTATGGGATCTCTGTTACGGGATCTCTGTTACGGGATCTCTGTTACGGGATCTCTGTTACGGGATCTCTGTTATGGGATCTCTGTTATGGGATCTATGTTATGGGATCACTGTTATGAGATCTCTGTTATGGGATCTCTGTTATGGGATCACTGTTATGGGATCTCTGTTATGGGATCACTGTTATGGGATCTCTGTTATGGGATCACTGTTATGGGATCTCTGTTATGGGATCACTGTTATGGGATCTCTGTTATGGGATCTCTGTTATGGGATCACTGTTATGGGATCTCTGTTATGGGATCACTGTTATGGGATCTCTGTTATGGGATCACTGTTATGGGATCTCTGTTATGGGATCTCTGTTATGGGATCACTGTTATGAGTTCACTGTTGTGGGATCTCTGTTATGGGATCTCTGTTATGGGATCACTGTTATGGGATCTCTGTTCTGGGATCTCTGTTATGGGATGTCTGTTATGGGATCACTGTTATGGGATCTCTGTTATGGGATCACTGTTATGGGATCACTGTTGTGGGATCTCTGTTGTGGGATCTCTGTTATGGGATCTCTGTTATGGGATCTCTGTTATGGGATCTCTGTTATGGGATCACTGTTATGGGATCTCTGTTATGGGATCTCTGTTATGGGATCACTGTTATGGGATCACTGTTAGGGGATCTCTGTTAGGGGATCACTGTTATGGGATCACTGTTATGGGATCTCTGTTATGGGATCACTGTTATGGGATCACTGTTATGGGATCTCTGTTATGGGATCTCTGTTATGGGATCACTGTTATGGGATCACTGTTAGGGGATCTCTGTTAGGGGATCTCTGTTATGGGATCACTGTTATGGGATCTCTGTTATGGGTTCTCTGTTAGGGGATCTCTGTTAGGGGATCTCTGTTAGGGGATCTCTGTTAGGGGATCTCTGTTATGGGTTCACTGTTATGGGATCTCTGTTATGGGATCTCTGTTATGGGATCTCTGTTATGGGATCTCTGTTATGGGATCTCTGTTATGGGATCTCTGTTATGATATAGCTTGAAATGCCTCGAAATTCTGTGATTTTGGAAATCCTTTTTTGATGTTTGTAAGTTGTTACGTTTATTCTAATTTTAAGTTGTCTCGTGGTTTCGACCTACGTATTGGAGAGAGCGGGGGAACTCGTAGGTCACATGATCCAAATTGCATGTGATAAAAGGGGTTTAATTTTGAATTCCTCTTTAGTCACCAAAGACTGGAATTGTGAAAAAAATTTTTGGATGTTCCCGGCCTTCTCGTGATTCTGCGCGCCTTGCATCCGGTGCAGAAGTGAAACCCGGATCCATCCAGAAAAAAGTGGATACTTTCTATGGGGGATCTGGTACATTCCGAGCGACTTTGGAACATCCAACAAAAAAATTCCCAATTCCAGTCTTTGGTGACTAAAGAGGAATTCAAAATGAAACCCCTTTATCACGTGTAGCGCCCACCCTATTCAGCTGGGTGCTTAGTGTTCTGTTATTAGTGAGAGGTAAATTTGGCCAAGGCCTTGCATTTTTTCCTTAGGCCTGGTTGTTTATTTGTGGGTGGACTTGTGGACTGCATGAAGGGTTTGTGTGTTAATCAATTATGCAGCTATGATCTGTCACTGTCCCTCGATCGGCACTGAAGGCTGCGCACCAAGCTCCCCTAATTAATTATTCACACTATAAAAAACGGTGACCACTAGTGACCAGGTACGCTTCCCGAAGGCGTAAATCGCGAAACGTACGTCGAGGCGGTACCTGGTCACGTTTTTTTCTATGCCATTTCCGGTCTCCT
Source organism: Lithobates septentrionalis (assembly GCA_037952835.1). NCBI lineage: Eukaryota > Metazoa > Chordata > Amphibia > Anura > Ranidae > Lithobates > Lithobates septentrionalis. The sequence continues at coordinate 15,222 of JBBDGP010005064.1, read as the reverse complement.
GGTTGTCGGTGGAGGCTGGTGGAACGCTCGCCATCCATGGAGGAGGACGCAAGGCTTACTCCACACACCGCTCTATTCTGACAAGCCAGCAGCCCCCCAGTGGCGGGATAGGCACTTGTAAATGTAAGGGAGCCATTTGGCTTTATCTATTTTTACCTTTTATACATTAAAACGTTATTACGCTATGGATGTTTTTTGCTTTTTTTGTATATATGAGGAGGAAGGTTCCCATACATCCCCCATGTCTTATCCATGTTAGCGGGGGGCACTATCCTGGGGGGGGCACTATCCTGGGGGGGGCACTATCCTGGGGGGGGGCACTATCCTGGGGAGGGGGGAACTATCCTGGGGAGGGGGGCACTATCCTGGGGGGGGCACTATCCTGGGGGGGCACTATCCTGGGGGGGGCACTATCCTGGGGGGGCACTATCCTGGGGGGGGGCACTATCCTGGGGGGGGGCACTATCCTGGGGGGGGCACTATCCTGGGGGGGGGGGGGGCACTATCCTGCACAAGCCCTGTTTGACTATCATTTTAAGTAAAGAAGTCAAATTGGTCCGGTAAGCAGATTTGTATCTCCTTTCACTTTTTGGGTGTTGATTTTCTAAGCTGTGGTGAAGGCATCACTCAGTTTACTTTGAAGACATCATCACATCTTGAAGATTTCTTGTTCATGGACTTTCAAACACTTTATCACTAATAAGTGCAACTCGATTGGGACTTTAACGATATATTTACTTATATTTTTTTTTATTATTTAAGGCGACATCATATATCTTGCACCCAGGTTACAAATATCGGTGTTTGTTTTTTTCTAATTAATTATTCTACTGTTTGTTAACCACTCGCCCACCCCGGGCCAATTCTCACATTTCTCTCCTACATGTAAAAAAAATCATCAATTTTTTTGCTAGAAAATTACATAGAACCCCCAAACATTATATATGTTTTTTTTTTTTTTTTTAGCAAAGACCCTAGAGAATACAATGGCGGTTGTTGCAACTTTTTATCTCGCATGGTATTTGCGCAGAAATTTTTCGAACGCGTTCTTTTTTGGGAAAAAAAACTGTTTTGTGCTTTAAAAAAAAAAACAGTAAAGTTAGCCCAATTGTTTTTGCATATTGTGAAATATGAAGTTACACCGAGACCTCCTCTGTAACTCAAAACATGTAACCAGTAAAAATATTTCAAGCGTCGCCTTTGGGGATTTTTGGGTACCGAACTTTGGCGCCATTCCACGAGCGTGTGCAAATTTGAAGCGTGACATGTTAGGTATCTATTTACCCTGTTTCCCCGAAAATAAAACCTACCGTAATTGTCGGTGATGGCTGCAATATAAGCCCTACCCCCCAAATAAGCCCTACCCTGAAAATAAGACCTATAAGGACTTTAACAAGGGCTTATTTGGGGGGTAGGGCTTATATTGCAGCCATCACTGACAATCACACTAGGTCTTATTTTCGGGGAAACAGGGTAAATAGATACCTAACATGTCACGCTTCGAAATTGCACACGCTCGTGGAATGGCGCCAAAGTGCGGTACTTAAAAATCCCCATAGGCGACGCTTGAAATATTTTTACTGGTTACATGTTTTGAGTTACAGAGGAGGTCTAGGGACAAAATTATCGCTCTCGCTCCAACATTCGCGTCGATACCTCACATGTATGGTTTTGAACACCGTTTTCATATGTGGGCGGGACTTACGTATGCGTTCGCTTCTGCGTGCGAGCTCATGGTGACAGGGGCGCTTTAAAAAAAAAATTTTATATTGTTAATTATACATTCTTTTTTTTATTTTGACACTCTTTTGAAAAAAAAAAATGATCACTTTTATTCCTATTACAAGGAATGTAAACATCCCTTGTAATAGGAATATGACATGACAGGTCCTCTTTATAGTGCAATTTGGGGTCAATAAGACCTCAGCTCTCACCACTAGGCTGGGAAGCCTCAAATAAAAAAAGAAATAAACCGATCGCTGCTTGCCAGCCGAAGCGGCGCCGTTTTTTTTTGAAGGCACAGGCCGGGTGTGACGTCATAACATCGCGCCCGGCCTCCGACGATCATAGAGACTCCGGTGACCATCTGGTCTGCCGGAAATCTCTATGATCAACATCCGGGGAGGGGCCGGTAGATCCTCTGTCCGACTCACCGATCGTATCGGTAAGTCGGTACAAGCACCGGAGGGCGGCGGGAGGGGGCGTCCCCTCCCTCCTCCCGTAAGAACAATCAAGTGGTGGAACAGCCACTATGATCGTTCCTATGGTGTAGGGAATCGCTGGCTGAAACCGGCAATATCTGAATGATGTCTGTAGCTACAGGGCATCATTCAGATATAGCTGCTCAAAGTCCGTCACGTCATATGACGACCCGCGGGCGGGAGTGAGGTGGTTAATGGTATCACTAAGTAGGTAAAATAATATTAAGTAAAAAAACACACTACAGAGCCCCCTATATTCACTTTTTTTCACAAGAATGTGTACTTACCTATCTGTCTCCGCCTTCATCATGGTCGACTTCCTTTTGGTCCTCATCCTTCTTCTCCTCCATCTCAGCTTTTCTTGCCCGCACTTTCTGTACAAGTTCTCTTTTCCTTTCTCTGGTCAGCTGCTTTCCTTCTTTCTCACAGTCAGCTTTCAATGCGTAGGCTTTCTGTAAAAGTTCTCTTTTCCTTTCTTTGGTCAGCTGCTTTCCTTCTTTCTCACAGTCAGCTTTCAATGCATAGGCTTTCTGTAAAAGTCCGTGCTTCTTCCCTCCTTCTCTCTCCTCTGCTTTCTTCAGCTCCCCATCTGTCTGCTCCTCCACCTTACGCTCCTCATCTTTCTTCTCCTCCATCTCGGCTTTTCTTGCCAGCACTTTCTGTAAAAGTTCTCTTTTCCTTTCTCTGGTCAGCTGCTTTCCTTCTTTCTTCCACTGTGCTTTCAATGCGTAGACAACCTGTGAAAGTTCTCTGTCTATTTCTCTGGTCAGCTGCTTTCTTTCTTTCTCCCGTTCTGCTTTCAGTGGGTAGGCTTTCTGTAAAAGTCCTCTCTCCTTCCCTCTTTCTCTCTCCTCTGCTTTCTTCAGCTCCCCACCTGTCTGCTCCTCCACCTTACTCTCCTCATCCTTCTTCTCCTCCATCTCAGCTTTTCTTGCCCGCGCTTTCTGTAAAAGTTCTCTTTTCCTTTCTCTGGTCAGCTGCTTTCCTTCTTTCTCCCGCTCTGCTTTCTGTAAAAGTCCTCGCTTCTTCCCTCCTTCCATCTCCTCTGCTTTCTTCAGCTCCTCACCTGTCTGCTCCTCCACCTTACTCTCCTCATCCTTCATCTCCTCCATCTCGGCTTCTCCTCTGGTCAGCTGCTTTCCTTCTTTCGTTTTGTGCTTTAAAAAAAAAAACAGTAAAGTTAGCCCAATTGTTTTTGCATATTGTGAAATATGAAGTTACACCGAGACCTCCTCTGTAACTCAAAACATGTAACCAGTAAAAATATTTCAAGCGTCGCCTTTGGCGATTTTTAGGTACCAAACTTTGGCGCCATTCCACAAGCGTGTGCAATTTTGAAGCGTGACATGTTAGGTATCCATTTACCCTGTTTCCCCCGAAAATAAGACCTAGCGTGATTGTCGGTGATGGCTGCAATATAAGCCCTACTCCCCAAATAAGCCCTACCCTGTTTCCCCGAAAATAAGCCCTACCCTGAAAATAAGACCTACAAGGACTTTAACTACGGCTTACAGTAAAGTTAGCCCAATTGTTTTTGCATATTGTGAAATATGAAGTTACACCGAGTAACCTGTTTCCCTGAAAATAAGACCTAGCGTAATTGTCGGTGATGGCTGCAATATAAGCCCTACCCCCCAAATAAGCCCTACCCTGAAAATAATACCTACAAGGACTTTAACTACGGCTTATTTGGGGGGGGGGGTAGGGCTTATATTGCAGCCATCACTGACAATCACACTAGGTCTTATTTTTGGGGAAACAGGGTAAATAGATACCTAACATGTCACGCTTCAAAATTGCACACGCTCGTGGAATGGCGCCAAAGTTCGGTACTTAAAAATCCCCAAAGGCGACGCTTGAAATATTTTTACTGCTTACATGTTTTGAGTTACAGAGGAGGTCTAGGGACAAAATTATCGCTCTCGCTCCAACATTCGCGTCGATACCTCACATGTATGGTTTGAACACCGTTTTCATATGTGGGCGGGACTTACGTATGCGTTCGCTTCTGCGTGCGAGCTCATGGTGACAGGGGCGCTTTAAAAAAAAAATTTATATTGTTAATTATACATTCTTTTTTTTTATTTTGACACTCTTTTGAAAAAAAAATGATCACTTTTATTCCTATTACAAGGAATGTAAACATCCCTTGTAATAGGAATATGACATGACAGGTCCTCTTTATAGTGCGATTTGGGGTCAATAAGACCTCAGCTCTCACCACTAGGCTGGGAAGCCTCAAAGAAAAAAAAAAATAAACCGACCGCTGCTTCCCAGCCGAAGCGGTGCCGTTTTTTTTTGAAGGCACAGGCCGGGTGTGACGTCATAACATCGCGCCCGGCCTCCGACGATCATAGAGACTCCGGTGACCATCTGGTCTGCCGGAAATCTCTATGATCAACATCCTGGGGGGGGGGGGGCGGTAGATCCTCTGTCCGACTCACCGATCGTATCGGTAAGTCGGTACAAGCACCGGAGGGCGGCGGGAGGGGGCGTCCCTCCCTCCTCCCGTAAGAACAATCAAGTGGTGGAACAGCCACTATGATCGTTCCTATGGTGTAGGGAATCGCTGGCTGAAACCGACAATATCTGAATGATGTCTGTAGCTACAGGGCATCATTCAGATATAGCTGCTCAAAGTCCGTCACGTCATATGACGACCCGCGGGCGGGAGTGAGGTGGTTAATGGTATCACTAAGTAGGTAAAATAATATTAAGTAAAAAACACACTACAGAGCCCCCTATATTCACTTTTTTTTTTCACAAGAATGTGTACTTACCTATCTGTCTCCGCCTTCATCATGGTCGACTTCCTTTTGGTCCTCATCCTTCTTCTCCACCATCTCAGCTTTTCTTGCCCTCGCTTTCCGTAGAAGTTCCCTTTTCCTTTTTCTGCTCAGCTGCTTCCCCTCTTTATCCCACATTGCTTTCAAAGCGTAGGCTTTCTTTAAAAGTTCTCGCTTCTTCCCCCCTCTCTCTTATCTCTCTTACCTGTCCGTCTCCGCCTTCATCATGGCCGACTTCTTTTTGGTCCTCGTCTCTTTTGCTTTCCAACTCGGCTTTTCTTGCCCGCACTTTCTGTAAAAGTTCTCTTTTCCTTTCTCTGGTCAGCTTCTTCCCCTCTTTATCCCACTCTGCTTTCAATGCGTAGGCTTTCTGTAAAAGTTCTCTTTTCCTTTCTTTGGTCAGCTGCTTTCCTTCTTTCTCCCGCTCTGCTTTCTGTAAAAGTCCTCTCTCCTTCCCTCCTTCCATCTCTTCTGCTTTCTTCAGCTCCCCACCTGTCTGCTCCTCCACCTTACTCTCCTCATCCTTCATCTCCTCCATCTCGGCTTCTCCTCTGGTCAGCTGCTTTCCTTCTTTCTCCCGCTCTGCTTTCTGTAAAAGTCCTCGCTTCTTCCCTCCTTCCATCTCCTCTGCTTTCTTCAGCTTCTCACCTGTCTGCTCCTCCACCTTACTCTCCTCATCCTTCATCTCCTCCATCTCGGCTTCTCCTCTGGTCAGCTGCTTTCCTTCTTTCTCCCGCTCTGCTTTCTGTAAAAGTTCTCTCTCCTTCCCTCCTTCCATCTCCTCTGCTTTCTTCAGCTCCTCACCTGTCTGCTCCTCCACCTTACTCTCCTCATCCTTCATCTCCTCCATCTCGGCTTCTCCTCTGGTCAGCTGCTTTCCTTCTTTCTCCCACTCTGCTTTCAGTGGATAGGCTTTCTGTAAAAGTCCTCTCTCCTTCCTACCTTCCATCTCCTCTGCTTTCTTCAGCTCCTCACCTGTCTGCTCCTCCACCATACTCTCCTCATCCTTCATCTCCTCCATCTTGGCTTCTCCTTTGGTCAGCTGCTTTCCTTCTTTCTCCCACTCTGCTTTCTGTAAAAGTCCTTGCTTCTTCCCTCCTTCCATCTCCTCTGCTTTCTTCAGCTCCTCACCTGTCTGCTCCTCCACCTTACTCTCCTCATCCTTCATCTCCTCCATCTCGGCTTCTCCTCTGGTCAGCTGCTTTCCTTCTTTCTCCCGCTCTGCTTTCTGTAAAAGTTCTCTCTCTTTCCCTCCTTCCATCTCCTCTGCTTTCTTCAGCTCCTCACCTGTCTCCTCCTCCACCTTACTCTCCTCATCCTTCATCTCAACTTCTCCTCCTCTTTCCTCCCTGTCTGCATAGAATTTCTTCCATTTCCTCTCCATTTCTCTGTCAAATTCCGATCTCATTATTTTGTTACCCATCCTTGCTCCTCTCTGGTATGCTCCTCTATCCTCTCACAGGTATTCAATCACTTTGAACCTTTAAAAATAAAATAGAAAAAGGTAAGTCGACGTTCAGATTGTAAAGCGAAACTTCACTCCAAAACATTTTCTTTTAGATTTGGATGGAGTGGGGGGCGGGGCTCAAACTTTTCTAAAGGTTTTCCTTGTTTTCTATGTCCTGCCTGGGAAAGTTTTCCGCACTTCCTGTCCTCTCAGAAGGAAAAGAAGTGAAAGAAATTCTACCAACCAAATCACAGATGGCAGTAAAAACACCAACTGAGGCTTCGATCCCATCCCCACCCAAAACCCGAAATTCTTATAAAGAGTTAAATGTATGTTATATATATATATTATATATATATATATATATATATATATATATATATATATATATATATATATATATATATATAAATTATTATTATTTTTTTATTTATTTATATATTTTTTAATAAATTTCTATCTATCATGTTATGGAGACTCTTATCAATCTGATATTTAACATATAAAATCCTCTCTGTAATATCAATGCGCTCCAATAACAATGATCAATAATGAGAGATCTGGAGGGATTTTCTTTCCCATCAAATTAAAAAAAATATATATATATTTTGATATATTTTTGTAAATGAATGAATAAATGAGAAGCAGAGAATTGTGGGAAATGTGTGATGTCGGATTATTCTGGGTATGTTGGGCGGAAATCTGTCCCGGGACTCAGGAGAGGAGAAAAGGTCAACCTACCTTCACGGTGCTCAGGAACAAATGATACCCAGCAGAGGGCAGCACCTGCTAATATGGCAGTTGGCTCCTCCCACTGTCACTTCCTTATATGACAGCCCCCCCCCCCCCCCCCCCACTGTGATGTCACAAGATGTAAAACAACTTGTTCTGGTAAATAAGTCCAGTCTATGAGGGTGAATACGGTAAAACTGTTAGGTTATGTAATGGGAGATATTATAGTAAACACGGTAACTATGGCGGTAACTAGGTGTACACCTGTAAATCACATTCCAGAAATCAGAGAGGATTGTGGGTAATTGATAACGCGTGGCGGTCTTCTAGCGCAACGACTCCTCTGTGTTCTCTATGACTGGCTGCACTTTGCTGGCTCAGCTTCTAAATAACTGTCATCTGCAGCAGCCAATGAGAACTCTGCAGACATGAGGTGGGCGGGCACTGGTTGCTATGGTCACCATCTGTGTATTGAGTTATTTATTGATCATCTATTAGCTGTTATTTGGTGAAGGAGGGGAGAGGACGGCAGCGCATCATCTCACTGATTGCTCCCACGTGGGGGATTATAACTCCTCCCAGTTATGGCGGCCACATCCAATCCGGATGGAGTCTCTATGAAGAGACGTGCAGAACTCCAGTCCGCGGGGGCCAGGCTCCATCCACTCCCATAGGATTCCTCTAGGTGGAGGACGGCAGCCATGGAGGTACGGTGGGATCATTCTGTCCCATCTAACACCTTGTCCATAGACGGCCCTCGAGGGCTAGGCTCCGACCCCACTCCCATAGGATTCCTCTAGGTGGAGCATTACAGCCATAGAGGTTCGGTGGGATCCTTCTTTCCCCTCTAACACCTTGTCCATAGGCGGCCCTCAAGGGCCAGGCTCCGCCCACTCCCATAGGATTCCTCTAGGTGGAGGATTACAGCCATGGAGGTACGGTGGGATCATTCTGTCCCATCTAACACCTTGTCAATAGGCGGCCCTCAAGGGCCAGGCTCCGACCCCACTCCCATAGGATTCCTCTAGGTGGAGCATTACAGCCATAGAGGTTCGGTGGGATCCTTCTGTCCCCTCTAACACCTTGTCCATAGGCGGCCCTCAAGGGCCAGGCTCCGCCCACTCCCATAGGATTCCTCTAGGTGGAGGATTACAGCCATGGAGGTACGATGGGATCCTTCTGTCCCCTCTAACACCTTGTCAATAGGCGGCCCTCAAGGGCCAGGCTCCGACCCCACTCCCATAGGATTCCTATAGGTGGAGGATTACAGCCATAGAGGTTCGGTGGGATCCTTCTGTCCCCTCTAACACCTTGTCCATAGGCGGCCCTCAAGGGCCAGGCTCCGCCCACTCCCATAGGATTCCTCTAGGTGGAGGATTACAGCCATGGAGGTACGGTGGGATCCTTCTGTCCCCTCTAACACCTTGTCCATAGGCGGCCCTCAAGGGCCAGGCTCCGCCCACTCCCATAGGATTCCTCTAGGTGGAGGATTACAGCCATGGAGGTACGGTGGGATCCTTCTGTCCCCTCTAACACCTTGTCCATAGGTTAAGGCAGTGTTTTTCAACCAAGGCACCCTTTAAAATCTGACAGAATCTCGAGGCACACCAAACCAAAAATGTGGAAAAAATGTAATTGTTACATCTTACATCAGTGGGATACTTGAGCCTGGGACGATTCACACAACCGCTATATTCTGGCAGGAATGGATGAGAGACAGACACGGAGCTCCTGGTCCACGGCCCTAAGTCCCTCTCTGCTCTCTTGTTCTTGATGTAGGTTAGGCTTGAAAAGCTCAGTTCACACAAGTATGTAGTAGAGAAGGGTAGTGGAATTGCAATGGCAGTACTTGAAACTACTGAGTACTCACTATTCAATGATACCCAAAACTTATACATAGCCACATCTTGAAATTTTATTTGTAATGTGCGATCTTCCCTGATCTCTGCCAGTTGCTCTTGTGCCGCTACTGGCAAGACTTTTTGAGCTATCCAATGCACATGGACTCCAAGGGTTACGGACCCAGTCAAACTCTGCAAAAGCTTCCGATGGAAAAATAGTGACTACATCTTTCGTGGAGAATTTGTAGGTGTTGAGAGATAAGATCAGAAAGTGTGCTGCCATTTGAATGGGCATTGCACAGGGGAGACATCTCAAGGCTGCCCTGTTCTACAAAGGAGTGCCAGAGGGTCAGCTTGGATCTGAAGCCACATCATTTGTCAGACTAGGTGAGAAGATTTTCTTCTTTACCTCGCATTTTAGCACTCAGTTCATTTACATGTCTAAAAATGTCGGCCAGGTATGCAAGTTTTGCACACCATTTGCGTGTCTTCCATCAATTCTGCATATGCAGAGCTCTGTCCTATTAGAAATGTTCTGATTTCGTCTCTTAACTTGTATACTCTGTCCAAGGCTTTTCCCCATGAAAGCCAGCAGACTGCTGTGCAACAACAAGCTATGATGCTCTTCTCCCATTTCTGCGCACAGAATCGATAACAGACGTGTCTTTAAGGGCCGCATTTTGATATACCGTATTTATCGGCGAATAACACGCTCCAGCGAATAACACGCACTCCAAGTTTAGGAGGGAATTTTAAGGAAAAAAACTTACATTTAAATGCCCATCAATGCAGCCTTATCAGTGTCCATCTGCAGCCTTGTCAGTGTCCATCTGTAGTGTTGTCCCTGATTGCAGCCTTGTCCCCCATTGCAGCCTTGTCCCCCATTGCAGCCTTGTCCCCCATTGCAGCCTTGTTAGTGTCCATCTGTAGTCTTGTACACGATTGCAGCCTTGTCAGTGTCCCTCTGTAGCCTGTGTCATTTGCATCTTTGAAAATGGCGCCGCCGTTCTCGGCCGCTTTCGGCCATTCTCGGTGCCTCTCGGCCGCTTTCGGCCATTCTCGGCGGCTCCCGGCCGCTCTCGGACGCACTCGCTTTTCGGCTTCCCGCGGGACTGCAAAAGGCGCTGAGAATGGCCGAAAGCGGCCGAAAGGCGTCGAGAATGGCCGAAAGCGGCCGAGAGGCACCGAGAATGGCCGAAAGCGGCCGAGAGCCGCCGAGAATAGCCGAAGGCGGGCGAGAGCTGCCGAGAATGGCCGAAAGCGGGCGAGAGCCGCCGAGAATGGCCGAAAGCGGCCGAGAGGCACCGAGAATGGCCGAAAGCGGCCGAGAGCCGCCGAGAATGGCCGAAGGCGGGCGAGAGCCACCGAGAAATGCTGAAAGCGGCCGAGAGCCGCCGAGAATGGCCGAAGGAGGGAGAGAGCTGCCGAGAATGGCCGAAGGAGGGAGAGAGCTGCCGAGAATGGCCGAAAGCGGCCGAGAACGGCGGCGCCATTTCCAAAGCCGCCGAGAAAAGCCAAAAGCCGCTGGGAGCGGCCGAAAAGGTCACAATCGGTGGAGGATCGGCGTATAACGCGCACCCACGATTTTCCCCTGATTTTCAGGGGAAAAAAGTGCGTGTTATACGCCGATAAATACGGTAATTTACAGTGTTCACTGCTCCATCCAGTACATCTGACATAGTTACATAGTTACATAGTAGGTGAGGTTGAAAAAAGACACAAGTCCATCAAGTCCAACCTATGTGTGTGATAATGTGTCAGTATTACATTACATATCCCTGTATATTGCGGTCATTCAGGTGATTATCTAATAGTTTCTTGAAGCTATCAATGCTCCCCGCTGAGACCACCGCCTGTGGAAGGGAATTCCACATCCTTACCGTTCTTACAGTAAAGAACCCTCTACGTAGTTTAAGGTTAAACCTCTTTTCTTCTAATTGTAATGAGTGGCCACGAGTCTTATTAAACTCTCTTCTGCGAAAAAGTTTTATCCCTATTGTGGGGTCACCAGTACAGTATTTGTAAATTGAAATCATATCCCCTCCTGACAGTTCCTTTGGCAGGGTCTTTGTAACTAGTGCCTCCCTGTGAAGAAAGCAGTGAGTGTTTCACACACTTGGGTTGGGCCCTGTTCAAGATACTCCGTTGTCACACGATAAATCTCCTCTCCACTTGTTTTCTCACCTCTGCCGGGTTAGCCCCCCCAAATCAAAATTTTTGAAAAAATCTTATGCAGTTTGTTAGATCTTTGTTAGATCAACCGTAGTTTACGTTAGATCTCACACAGAAGAAACAATATTAACAGTTATTTGCTGGGGGGGCTAACCCGTCATCAGTCCCCCCTTATCAAAATATTGACCAAACAGTTAGCTATTTTGGGAGCAATTTGTTAGATACGGTAAGATCAAGTGGTTTTAACTTTAGATCTCACATAATTTCAGAGATATTCCACATAACAATAGAGATATTAGGCGGTACATAAGGACGGGTTAGCCCCCCCCCCCCCCCACATGCAATTTTAAGACCAAAAATCATTTAGGCTAATAGAAATTCGTTAGATACGGTAAGATCAAGTGGTTTTAACTTTAGATCTCACATAATTTCAGAGATATTCCACATAACAATAGAGATATTAGGTGGTACAGAAGGTACATCCATCTTCAACTGTCTCTGGATGGTCTCTGGAACCGTCTTTGGATGGTTCTTCAGCGGGTGCCTGTAGTCTCTCCTCACACCTCCATTCACCTCCCTGCCTCATGGTGATCTCTCCTCAGACCAACAAGCTGAAGTCTTTACCTAGACCCTGCTTCTTGCAAAGCAGGCTAGGCTTGGTAGTTCCACCCCCTGTAGAAATCAATGGGGCTGTATTGTGATGAGACTTTAAGTCCCGTGGTCTTCTGCTGTTGCTCGATTGGCTCCCTCTCCCTGCCACACAGGAAGAAGAGAGGGAGGGGGAGAAATCCCCCACAGGGACTGACAGGCGTGCTCACTCAGTGAGTGCCTGTGTCAGTGTCTATTCAGTCCGGCGGTCGCTGGCGGGAGGTGCGGGACCACAGGTGATAGAGTAGCCCCCCGCTACACACTCCCCCCACCAAAGAACCTTTGGTCCGCCAAAGGAGGTAAAGAGTCTATGAGCTGTTACATGCTTTTGATATACACACGGAAAAAAAACAGGTTAGTGTGCACAGGAAACCATACAATTTACATCTGCATAAAACCGTGGCAGAGGAACATCCCACCAATTAGCATAGGAGGGAAGGTTGTCCTGCCTACATGCCACCTTAACTGGAATGGCCCAGTTAGATGTGCCAGGGGGTGAGTGTCAGAAACCAAGAAATCAGTCCGAGACAGAAGTACAGTTAAATCACACTTGTTTAATAAAAAAAGTAAAAAGAACAAACGTAGTCAAAACATAGCCAAAGTTCAGTACCCAGAATGGATAGTCAGCCAAGCCAGAAGTCAGGGATCAATGTAGTGGAACAGCAAGCAGGATCTGGAGCCAGAAGTGAAGTCAACAAAACAAGTCTTGAACAGGATCGCAGGAGATTGTTTCTGTGATGTTGACCAAGGCGAAGGCAGAGATCCTCTGGACTGGACGGCTTAAGTAGGCAGGACTGATGAGCAGGATATCATCAACAGCTGAATAACTGTGGAGAGATAGGAGCTGGCAATTAGCCGACAGCTGAGCGGCCAGCTCAGAGAAGGAAGGGCTGAGCCCAGCCCTGACAGTGAGTTGGGATTGTCCACCACCAAATCTGCGGTGGAAGGGTCAGTTACTTCAAGATTTCTTTTTACAATGAGAACGACCTCCTCAGAGCTTTCACCCAAAGCCTCATATGTTAGTCTTTTGGGTGGGCGAATAACCCTTCGCTCTCGCTGTTCTTTAGGTTCTGGGGTTACAGGCACACTGGTCTCTTCTTCTTCCTGCATATCAGCTTCAGCTTCCTCAATGAAGGATGGAAAGTCTTAGGGGTCTGTTGTCAGCAAGGATGATTGAGGGTCTTCCAACTCTTCAAAAGGTGGACTTTGAGGTACAAACTCAGGAGCCTCTGGCCTGAGAGTCACCTCAGTCAGAGGATAAGAAAAGGGGGGTGGCAGGCTCTGGTATTTGAGACGGCCACAGACAATCTTTCTCTTCATCCTCGCTGTTTTCATCTTCAGCAAGGGGTACAGAGTGAGATCTAGTCACTGGCCGGGATCTTTGAGAGGCCGTGGGTGTGGACTGTAAATCTGGTTGTGGTGGCACATGAACTGCTTCTGACAGAGGCAACAGATGATTGCGATGCCAAGTCTTCAGCGGGCCTGTGCTTCCCTCTGTCCGGATTTGATATACTGGGTGTCCTGGCAGATCCTTGCAAACGACATAGGGCTGTGACTTCCAGTGGTTAGTCAACTTGTGCTTTCCAGGGACACCCAGGTTTGTCAGCAGTACCTTGTCATCCAGCTGTAGGTCCTGCACTTGAGGTCAGAGTTTATTTTGTTTCTCTGTCCTCGGCATATGAGGCAGCTTGAGCCTTATCATAGGCGATTTTCAGACGTCTCTTCAGGCAATCCACATACCCTCTGTGGGAAGTTGCTGAGGTATGGTCGAGGGATGAGCCGAAGGGCAAGTCTACTGGCAGCCGTGCCTACAGTCCAAACATCAAACTATAGGGAGAGTAACCTGTGGCATCATAGGCAGTGCTGCTATAAGCATGCACAATAGCCACTATATGCTTGCTCCAGTGCTGCTTTTGTTCTGAATTTAGAGTTCTGAGTATATCCAGGAGGGTTCGGTTGAATCTTTCTGGTTGTGGATCTCCTTGAGGATGATACGGGTGGTTTTAGACTTCCTGATGCCCAACAGGTCTAATGCCGCGTATACACGGTCGGACTTTTCGGCTACAAAAGTCCGACAGCCCGTCCGACAGACTTTCAACGTACTTTTGGCGGACTTGTGGCGGACTTGCAGCGGACTTTCTAACGAACGGACTTGCCTACATACGATCACACAAAAGTCCAACTGATTCGTACGTGATGACGTACACCGGACTAAAATAAGGAAGTTGATAGCCAGTAGCCAATAGCTGCCCTAGCGTGGGTTTTTGTCCGTCGGACTAGCATACAGATGAGCGGATTTCTGGGTCCGGCGGAGTTATGACGTAAAGATTTGAAGCATGTTCCAAATCTAAAGTCCTTCAGATTTGCGGCTGGAAAAGTCCACTGAAAGTCCGGGAAAGCCCACACACGATCGGATTGTCCGCCGGATTTGGTTTGTCGGCGTCCATCGGACTTTTGTAGACTAAAAGTCCGACCGTGTGTACGCGGCATAAAAGTCTGTTGATGAGACTACTCTCGAAATCTCTCCCTTGATCAGAGTGGATGCATTGGGACAGACCATAGTGCACAAAGAATTACTCAGTGAAGATCTTGGCCACCGTGGATGCTTGTTGGTACTTTGTGGAAAATGCCTGGGCAAACCGAGGGGAATGGTCAGTCACTACCAGGATATTTTCCTGCCCGCTCAGATCAGGCTCCAAGCACAGAATGCTGCTTTTGTTCTGAACTTAGAGTTCTGAGCATATCCAGGAGGGTTCGGTTGAATCTCTTTGGTTGAGAATCTCCTTGAGGATGATACGGGGTGGTTTTAGACTTCCTGATGCCCAACAGGTTTAAAAGTCTGTTGATGAGACTACTCTCGAAATCTCTCCCTTGATCAGAGTGGATGCATTGGGACAGACCATAGTGCACAAAGAATTACTCAGCGAAGATCTTGGCCACCGTGGATGCTTGTTGGTTTCTCATGGAAAACGCCTGGGCATACCGAGGGGAATGGTCAGTCACTACCAGGATATTTCCCCGCCCGTTCAGATCAGGCTCCAAGCACAGAATGTCAATGGACACCAGCTCCATGGGTCCCTGACTCTGAAGATGGCCCTTTGGGGCAGCTCGGTGAGGCAAAGTCTTCCTTTGGATACATCTGATACAGGAGTGGCAATAGTCTTCAACATCAGCCTGCATGAGGGGCCAGTGGAACCGATCCCTCACCAGGTGAAAAGTCCTCTTGGGCCCTAGGTGGCCATGGTTGTCATGTAGGGCAGTTAATACTGTCTCCCTATGTTTTTCAGGTAGGAATAGCTGCCATTTTTCTTCAGAATCGTCAGAGGGGCCCCTTCGATAGACCAACCCCCTGTGCACCTAAAACCGATCCCACTCTTGGTGCAGCAGATGGGTTT
>JBBDGP010005063.1:82500-287236 GCA_037952835.1 Lithobates septentrionalis | reverse complement strand
GAACTCAGAAAATTTGAAGCGATTTGAATTCGAATAAACAAAATTAATTCTGAAAACGAATTAAAGGAATTGAAAACATTTTTTCATTCTGCACGTGTCTAACGCCAACCCAGAGACGGAGCAATCATTGAAAATCCTGGTGCCTGAGCAGTTCTTGTCTGTGTTCACAAATGTCTGACACAAGGCAGCCTCTCCATAGACAGAGAGTGAGCGAGGCCGCAGCAGGGGCTGACTTGTGTCAGACATTTGTGAACACAGACAAGATAAATTAGGAGGCAGGTTTTTTATTTTTTATTTTAGTCTTCTACGGAGAAGTATTTTTCCATGATGACGCCGGCTTTTATTTTAATCCCTTTCTGGGATGGGAGGAAAGGGGGGAGAGTTGAGAAGCGCGCTGTCCTCGTGGGATCAGTTAAATGAAGAGACAGATTTATCTGGAAGGATCTGGTCCCTCTGTGACCCCGGTGACCCCCCCTTGGCTTTAATTGGCTGAGATGGACTTTCCAGGGCGATCGACATCATTTCCCCCGAGGCGTCTAACGAGATCGGTGAAATGCGATTTGCTTTGGACTCGTCTCAGAGCCGCACTGACGGCGCACGGCGAGGAAGTGTTTCCGACAATTCTCCATAATGAGGCGGAAAGTCTCTCTACAGGCAGAGAAGAGAAGAGAAGAGAAGAGAAGAGAAGAGCGGAGCGGTGACAGCCGGAACGAGGACGACACTCGTCAGTCGCTTTGTGGTGTACATCTGTCACCGCGCCGATCAGCGCCTGCGCACCGCGCTACAAGGGAGCAGCAAATCTGACATCCCTCCGCTCCTCCTCATCCTCATCATTCCGGGATGATGGTTCACACAGAGCTCATTACACAAATCACATCGACTCTCCCCAGACACCGGGGGAGGAGAGGGGGTGTATAATGATCGATTCTCAGTGACACCTGTGAGAGCGCCCCCCAGAGGGGATCAAACCCCCCCCCATGTTACCTCTGCCAGAGCGAGTATTCTACTATGACCATTGTAACATTGTATTACTGTAACATTGTATCATTGTAACATTGTATCATTGTATCATTGTAACATTGTATCATTGTATTACTGTAACATTGTATCATTGTAACATCGTATCACTATAACATTGTATCACTGTAACATTGTATTACTGTAACATTGTATAATTGTAACATTGTATCACTGTAACATTGTATCACTGTAACATTGTATTACTGTAACATTGTATCATTGTAACATTGTAGCATTGTACATTGTATCATTGTATTACTGTAACATTGTATCACTGTAACATTGTATCATTGTAACATTGTATCACTGTAACATTGTATCATTGTAACATTGTATCACTGTAACATTGTATTACTGTAACATTGTATCACTGTAACATTGTATCACTGTAACATTGTATCGTTGTATCACTGTAACATTGTATTACTGTAACATTGTATCATTGTAACATTGTAGCATTGTACATTGTATCATTATATTACTGTAACATTGTATCATTGTAACATTGTATCATTGTATCATTGTAACATTGTATCATTGTATTACTGTAACATTGTATCATTGTAACATCGTATCACTATAACATTGTATCACTGTAACATTGTATTACTGTAACATTGTATAATTGTAACATTGTATCACTGTAACATTGTATTACTGTAACATTGTATCATTGTAACATTGTAGCATTGTACATTGTATCATTGTATTACTGTAACATTGTATCACTGTAACATTGTATCATTGTAACATTGTATCACTGTAACATTGTATCATTGTAACATTGTATCACTGTAACATTGTATCATTGTAACATTGTATCACTGTAACATTGTATCACTGTAACATTGTATCGTTGTATCACTGTAACATTGTATTACTGTAACATTGTATCATTGTAACATTGTAGCATTGTACATTGTATCATTATATTACTGTAACATTGTATCATTGTAACATTGTATTACTGTAACATTGTATTTCTGTAACATTGTATCACTGTAACATTGTATCTCTGTAACATTGTATCACTGTAACATTGTATCACTGTAACATTATTATTACTTGCTCATGGAGCTTACAATCTAACATTGGATAATTATAACATTGCCATCACTGTAGCAGTGTATAATGTAACAATGTATCATTGTATTACGGGATCATTGTAACATTGTATCATTGTATTACTGTAACATTGTATCATTGTAACATCGTATCACTATAACATTGTATCACTGTAACATTGTATCACTGTAACATTGTATTACTGTAACATATCATTGTAACATTGTAGCATTGTTCATTGTATCATTGTATTACTGTAACATTGTATCACTGTAACATTGTATCATTGTATCACTGTAACATTGTATCATTATATTACTGTAACATTGTATCATTGTATCACTGTAACATTGTATCATTATATTACTGTAACATTGTAACATTGTATCACTGAAACATTATTATTACTTGCTCATGGAGCTTACAATCTAACATTGGATAATTATAACATTGCCATCACTGTAGCAGTGTATAATGTAACAATGTATCATTGTATTACGGGATCATTGTAACATTGTATCATTGTATTACTGTAACATTGTATCATTGTAACATCGTATCACTATAACATTGTATCACTGTAACATTGTATCACTGTAACATTGTATTACTGTAACATATCATTGTAACATTGTAGCATTGTTCATTGTATCATTGTATTACTGTAACATTGTATCACTGTAACATTGTATCATTGTATCACTGTAACATTGTATCATTATATTACTGTAACATTGTATCATTGTATCACTGTAACATTGTATCATTATATTACTGTAACATTGTAACATTGTATCACTGAAACATTATTATTACTTGCTCATGGAGCTTACAATCTAACATTGGATAATTATAACATTGCCATCACTGTAGCAGTGTATAATGTAACAATGTATCATTGTATTACGGGATCATTGTAACATTGTGGGGCTGATTTACTAAAACTGGAGAGCGCAGAATCTGGTGTAGCTTGTCTTGGTAGCCAATCAGCTTCCAGGTGCACAGTGAATGGTGAGATAAGCCCCTCCCCTCAGGAAACAAACCCTTCACCTCCAGAGAAAGGAGAGCCCCGGGTGCCAGGTCACGCTTGTGCAGATAGAAATGGGCGGAAAAAATCCAGACAGCCGCACTCCGGTAGAAATTTCTTTATTGCCTTTATTGGTGAACCAGAATCACAAAGTACACCGGGCACCACAGCAGAGTGGTACAGAACAACAACTGACGCGTTTCACACTGATACTGAGTGCTTACTTCTATGACTATGTATAATCCCCCCCGAAGTAATGCTGAAACTACTATTGGGAATCGGTGCAGCACCACAAAGTTGGCGTCGCACCGATACGGACGGTGCCATTGCCGGCAATAGGCGGTGATTTGACACGTGTAATCGCTTGTCAAATCTCCCCGGTGTGAACAGGGGGGGGGGGCTTATTGTCAAAGTTTGATTGAAGAAGCTGAACTTAGGAGCTGATTGGTCACCATGCACACCTTCACCAGACTCTGAGTGAATCTCCCCCAATGTATCATTGTAACATTGTATCGTGTGTTGTTTTCCATTGTAACATTGTATCGTGTGTTGTTCTCCATTGTAACATTGTATCGTGTGTTGTTTTCCATTGTATCGTGTGTTGTTTTCCATTGTAACATTGTATCGTGTGTTGTTTTCCATTGTAACATTGTATCGTGTCTTGTATACCATTGTAACATTGTATCGTGTGTTGTTTTCCATTGTAACATTGTATCGTGTGTTGTTCTCCATTGTAACATTGTATCGTGTGTTGTTTTCCATTGTAACATTGTATCGTGTGTTGTTTTCCATTGTAACATTGTATCGTGTGTTGTTTTCCATTGTATCGTGTGTTGTTCTCCATTGTAACATTGTATCGTGTGTTGTTTTCCATTGTAACATTGTATCGTGTGTTGTTTTCCATTGTAACATTGTATCGTGTGTTGTTTTCCATTGTAACATTGTATCGTGTGTTGTTCTCCATTGTAACATTGTATCGTGTGTTGTTTTCCATTGTAACATTGTATCATGTGTTGTTTTCCATTGTATCGTGTGTTGTTTTCCATTGTATCGTGTGTTGTTCTCCATTGTAACATTGTATCGTGTGTTGTTTTCCATTGTAACATTGTATCGTGTGTTGTTTTCCATTGTATCATGTGTTGTTTTCCATTGTAACATTGTATCGTGTGTTGTTTTCCATTGTAACATTGTATCGTGTGTTGTTTTCCATTGTAACATTGTATCGTGTGTTGTTTTCCATTGTAACATTGTATCGTAGTATCCCAGTGTCCCTGTAATAAAGTATCATTGTATTCTGCATCATTATATAGGAATAAAAATAGAAATGTCAGCACACGGTCCCGGCAGTTGGAGACGAAGGAATAAAAAAAAAAAAAGATTTCTCAAAAATAAAAATGCGATCGGCGGGTACAAACTCTGCAGGCAGCAGCTGCCCGATCAGCGCCCGTCCCTCCCGACAATCGCCGGCGGCGGCAGCTAACAAGCACCTCCGGCCGCCCTGCAGCTGACGGCGCCTACGCCGCGCGCTCAATCCACATCGGGGGTTTCTTTTGTTTTATTCATGGCTTTTGTCCATTCTTCTCCGGAGAACGTAAAAGTCTCCCCGACCTCATAAATAATTCACGAGCCCTGAGCCCGGCTACGGCAGGAGAGCGCGGCCTCCCTCCCACGAACGAGCGCCGCGTGACGCACTTATTTAATAAAGCGCGTGACATTTACCGCCCAGGCAACCTTATGTGGGGAAAAAAGAATATTTAAACGCCGCGTTCCATTGAAAAAAAAAAGTTTATTGATTTGACGCCAGGGAGAGTGGGCGGAGCTGAGAGCGGCTGAGCAGAACTGACTCCATGATTGGTGCAGGGCATCATGGGAAGGAATGAGAAAATATAACAAATAATTCTGCGCTACCCAAACACACACAGCTAATAGGATATAAGCAAAAACCAAATGACAAAAATAGTGCAGCGCTAATGTAAAACAACCATATGTTGTGTAATATGAAGAGCGATAGATTCCTCAGATACACATATCTCAAATATAAAAAGGACATAAAAAACGTATCAAAAGGTGAAAAAGTCCTAAAAGTCCTCAGGGGATGTGTCTTGCAAAATGATGGTGGTCCTCAACCTGTATATGACTTCATATTGCACGTATCCATAAGCAAAGAACATCTGATTCAAAGATACACCACCACCAACATTAAGAAGGCTGGGGGGTGATGATGTCCAAGGAGACGAAACGCGTCGGGTAGGACCCCACTGCCGCCATTTTTTACCTGTACAGCGCTGTTTTTAACCCATTTACATGTGAGTGTATTTCCTTTTACAATAAATTTCGGTATACATTTTCCATGTTGGGATTACACTATGTGGCCTTTCTTTGTTTTCCTTTGTCCATTGTAACCACCCTACTGAGGACATCACCCCTGAGGCTTACACCGTTCCATACACCATCTTTGGATCTCCTTCCATCTTCTACCGAAGTTCAACAGCTGTTAATGACCCAAGCTTGTTTGACCCAGTTCAACGTAGGTTTTATTGGGTCCAAAGGTTCCGGTAAGCCTTCTTAATGTTGGTGGAGGTGTATCTTTGAATCAGATGTTCTTTGCTTATGGATACGTGCAATATGAAGTCATATACATGTTGAGGACCACCATCATTTTGCAAGACACATCCCCTGAGGACTTTTAGGACTTTTTCACCTTTTGATATATTTTTTATGTCCTTTTTATATTTGAGATATGTGTATCTGAGGAATCTATCGCTCTTCATATTACACAACATATGGTTGTTTTACATTAGCGCTACACTATTTTTGTCACATCGGAAGGAATGAGGACAGAAGATACCCAACATATCCAACACTACAAGTTCATGAGCGGTCCTCATCTGTACTCCTCTTTGTCTGGATTCATCCCTTATTATAAAACGTACAGCGCTGCGGAATATGTTGGCGCTATATAGATCAGGGGTTACCCTGATCTATACAAAAGGGCCAGTGTAAGTGTACTGTCCTTCAGACTTTACGAGGTCCAGATTGTGGTCATTGGGGATCAAAAAGGTACCAAAATCAGTGGGGAACAACAATGCCTCATAATTGGTGTCATTGAGAGGAATTGTGCCCCATAATTGGTGTCATTGAGAGGTTGGTGCCCCATCATTGGTGTCATTGGGAGGCATTGTGCCGCATAATTGGTATCACTGGGAGGAATTGTGCCCCATTATTCGCGTCATTGGGAGGAATTGTGCCCCATTATTGGTGTCATTGAGAGAAACTGTGCCCCATTATTGGTGTCATTGGGAGGAATTGTGCCCCATTATTGGTGTCATTGAGAGAAACTGTGCCCCATTATTAATGTCATTGGGAGGAATTGTGCCCCATTATTGGTGCCATTGAGAGAAACTGTGCCCCATTATTAATGTCATTGAGAGAAACTGCGCCCCATTATTAACGTCATTGAAAGAAACTGTGCCCCATTATTAATGTCATTGGGAGGAATTGTGCCCCATTATTGGTGTCATTGAGAGAAACTGTGCCCCATTATTAATGTCATTGGGAGGAATTGCGCCCCATTATTAATGTCATTGAAAGAAACTGTGCCCCATTATTAATGTCATTGAGAGAAACTGTGCCCCATTATTAATGTCATTGAGAGAAACTGTGCCCCATTATTAATGTCATTGAGAGAAACTGTGCCTCATTATTAATGTCATTGAGAGAAACTGTGCCCCATTATTAATGTCATTGAGAGAAACTGTGCCTCATTATTAATGTCATTGAGAGAAACTGTGCCCTATTATTGTCATTGAGAGAAACTGTGCCCCATTATTGGTGTCATTGGGAGGAATTGTGCCCCATTATTGGTGTCATTGAGAGAAACTGTGCCCCATTATTAATGTTATTGGGAGAAACTGCGCCCCATTATTAATGTCATTGAAAGAAACTGTGCCCCATTATTATCATTGAGAGAAACTGTGCCCCATTATTGTCATTGAGAGAAACTGTGCCCCATTATTAATGTCATTGGGAGAAACTATGCCCCATTATTAATGTCATTGGGAGAAACTGTGCCTCATTATTGGTGTCATTGAGAGAAACTGTGCCCCATTATTAATGTCATTGAGAGAAACTATGCCCCATTATTAATGTCATTGAGAGAAACTGTGCCCCATTATTAATGTCATTTGGAGAAACTGTGCCCCATTATTGGTGTCATTGGGAGGAGTTGTGCCCCATTGTAGTTATTAGTGGATGAAATATTTGCCCAAGGGCCAGATAAAAGCAACCAAAGGGGCCGCATCTGGCCCCTGGGCCACAGTTTGGAGACCCCTGACATGGATGATAAATGTAAAGGGTATGTAAGCAGTAACAATGATCTTCTCATAACCTTCTCGTCCTGAAAAAAAAAAACATTTGGTCTTTCTGAAAATCCATTTATGGAGGTGAAGGGGGTGTTCTGCAATCCCAACACACTTCCTGCCCTGGGGTGACAACGCTCCATGTACTGTACACCGGAGATTGAGCGTGGTCACCCTGGGACAGGAAGTGTGTCACTGGAGGGAAGGGCCAGGACAAGGGGTGGGCAGGAGGGGCGGGGACAAGGGGTGGGCAGGAGGGACAGTTGCCCTGGGCGCAGTGAAGCAAAAAATGGATGCAGGGCGGTACACCCATTCTACGGCATCTATTAATAGTGGGTGGGGGGGGGGGGGGGCGGCACACAATTCTGGATCCTTGCCCTGGTCTCTGGACAACCCAGCTGATAATGAAAGAGGAAAAAAGAAAACAAAAGCAGCCGTCACATCTAAGGACTGGAATGCTGCAATAGCTGTGTTCTTAGGTTCAGGTCCATTGTAAGTGGATTTGGGTAGAACCCTTGATACTAAGATAGACCTTCGTCTGGATCAGCGCCAGGATGAACGTCTCTGGGTGGGAAATGTCAGCCCCGTGCGCCATTGTTCGCGGTCCTGCGCGGCTCCCGGAGGATTCTGGGTAAGCCGTGTTGTCCTGCCCGTGCTTGATTGTCCTTTGATGGATATAAATAGCGCTCCTTTCTGCATTGTTCCCCGTCCCTCGCCCGTGCTCTTGGCCGCGGCGTGCGTGTTATGATGTTAAGTGTAATAAACAATGCGCCGATTGTAGCCGGGAGAAAAGGCAGAGGAGGCGAGGCCGAGGATTCCACCCGTACACGGCGCGCCTCGCACACAACCCCCCCCCCCCCCCCCCGGCTGGATGTTTTCCTCGTTCCTCCTCTCCCTCCCCGATCAACATTTGAATAAAACCTTTCCAATCTTCATGACCGACCTTATCTTAGACCCCGGTGATGTCATCACTGGGCCTCTGCGCTTCTCTAGGCAATGCATGGCTGATCAACAACCTCTGATCACAAGACTGGCTGAACACTTACAGCGCATCCGGAAAGTATTCACAGCGCTTTACTTTTTCCACATTTTGTTATGTTACAGAATTATTCCAAAATGGATTAAATTTACTATTTTCCTCAAAAATTCTACAAACAATTCCCCATAATGAAAACGTGAAAGACGTTTGTTTGAAATCTTTGCAAATTTATTAAAAATTAAAATAAAAGGAAAAAAACTCCCATGTACATAAGTATCACAGGCTCCTCCCATGTACATAAGTATCACAGACTCCTCCCATGTACATAAGTATCACAGGCTCCTCCCATGTACATAAGTATCACAGACTCCTCCCATGTACATAACTATCACAGACTCCTCCCATGTACATAAGTATCACAGGCTCCTCCCATGTACATAAGTATCACAGGCTCCTCCCATGTACATAAGTATCACAGACTCCTCCCATGTACATAAGTATCACAGACTCCTCCCATGTACATAATTATCACAGACTCCTCCCATGTACATAAGTATCACAGGCTCCTCCCATGTACATAAGTATCACAGACTCCTCCCATGTACATAACTATCACAGACTCCTCCCATGTACATAAGTATCACAGACTCCTCCCATGTACATAAGTATCACAGACTCCTCCCATGTACATAAGTATCACAGACTCCTCCCATGTACATAAGTATCACAGACTCCTCCCATGTACATAAGTATCACAGACTCCTCCCATGTACATAAGTATCACAGACTCCTCCCATGTACATAAGTATCACAGACTCCTCCCATGTACATAAGTATCACAGACTCCTCCCATGTACATAACTATCACAGACTCCTCCCATGTACATAAGTATCACAGACTCCTCCCATGTACAGAAGTATCACAGGCTCCTCCCATGTACATAAGTATCACAGGCTCCTCCCATGTATATAAGTATCACAGACTCCTCCCATGTACATAAGTATCACAGACTCCTCCCATGTACATAAGTATCACAGACTCCTCCCATGTACATAAGTATCACAGACTCCTCCCATGTACATAACTATCACAGACTCCTCCCATGTACATAAGTATCACAGACTCCTCCCATGTACATAAGTATCACAGACTCCTCCCATGTACATAAGTATCACAGACTCCTCCCATGTACATAAGTATCACAGACTCCTCCCATGTACATAACTATCACAGACTCCTCCCATGTACATAAGTATCACAGACTCCTCCCATGTACATAAGTATCACAGACTCCTCCCATGTACAGAAGTATCACAGGCTCCTCCCATGTACATAAGTATCACAGGCTCCTCCCATGTATATAAGTATCACAGACTCCTCCCATGTACATAAGTATCACAGACTCCTCCCATGTACATAAGTATCACAGACTCCTCCCATGTACATAAGTATCACAGACTCCTCCCATGTACATAAGTATCACAGACTCCTCCCATGTACATAACTATCACAGACTCCTCCCATGTACATAAGTATCACAGACTCCTCCCCTGTACATAAGTATCACAGACTCCTCCCATGTACATAACTATCACAGACTCCTCCCCTGTACATAAGTATCACAGACTCCTCCCATGTACATAAGTATCACAGACTCCTCCCATGTACATAACTATCACAGACTCCTCCCATGTACATAAGTATCACAGACTCCTCCCATGTACATAAGTATCACAGACTCCTCCCATGTACATAAGTATCACAGACTCCTCCCATGTACAGAAGTATCACAGGCTCCTCCCATGTACATAAGTATCACAGGCTCCTCCCATGTATATAAGTATCACAGGCTCCTCCCATGTACATAAGTATCACAGACTCCTCCCATGTACACAAGTATCACAGACTCCTCCCATGTACATAACTATCACAGACTCCTCCCATGTACACAAGTATCACAGACTCCTCCCATGTACATAACTATCACAGACTCCTCCCATGTACAGAAGTATCACAGGCTCCTCCCATGTACATAAGTATCACAGGCTCCTCCCATGTATATAAGTATCACAGGCTCCTCCCATGTACATAAGTATCACAGACTCCTCCCATGTACATAAGTATCACAGGCTCCTCCCATGTACATAAGTATCACAGGCTCCTCCCATGTACATAAGTATCACAGGCTCCTCCCATGTACATAAGTATCACAGACTCCTCCCATGTACATAAGTATCACAGGCTCCTCCCATGTACATAAGTATCACAGCCTTTGCTCAATACTTTGGTGAAGCTCCTTTGGCACCAATTACAGCCTCAAGTCTTGTTGAGTATGAGGCTACAAGCTTGGCACACCTATTTGTGGGCAGTTTCTCCCATTCTTCTTTGTAGGACCTCTCAAGCTCCATCAGGTTGGATGGGGAGGGTCGGTGCACAGCCATCTTCAGATCTCTCCAGAGATAATAAATCGGGTTCAAGTCTGGGCTCTGGCTGGGCCACTCAAGGACATTCTCAGAGTTGTCCCGTAGCCACTCCTTTGTTATCTTGGCTGTG
This sequence comes from Lithobates septentrionalis, assembly GCA_037952835.1. Classification (NCBI taxonomy): domain Eukaryota; kingdom Metazoa; phylum Chordata; class Amphibia; order Anura; family Ranidae; genus Lithobates; species Lithobates septentrionalis. The sequence goes on along the minus strand of JBBDGP010005063.1, from coordinate 276,233 downwards.
TGCTTAGGGTCGTTGTTCTGTTGGAAGATGAACCTTCGCCCAGGTCTGAGGTCCAGAGCGCTCTGGAGCAGGATTTCATCAAGGATGTCTCTGTACATTGCAGCATTCATCTTTCCCTCAAGCCTGACTAGTCTCCTAGTTTCTGCCGCTGAAAACTGAAAAACATCCCCACAGCATGATGCTGCCACCACCATGCTTCACTGTATGGATGGTATTGGCCAGGTGATGAGCGGTGCCGGGTTTCCTCCAGACATGATCCTTGCCATTCAGGCCAAAGAGTTCAATCTTTGTGTCATCAGACCGGAGAATTTCATTTCTCATGATCTGAGAGTCCTTCAGGTGCCTTTTGGTAAACTCCAGGTGGGCTGTCATGTGCCTTTTAGTGAGGAGTGTCTTCCGTCTGGTCCCTCTACCATACAGGCCTGATTGGTGGATTGTTGCAGAGATGGTGGTTCTTCTGGAAGGTTCTCCTCTCTCCATTCAAACAGGTCCAAATCATTTGGTGGAGGGGGGTTTATGGTGGGGGGGGGGGATTATGGTGTGGGGGGTTGTTTTTCAGGGGTTGGGCTTGGCCCCTTAGTTCCAGTGAAGGGAACTCTTAAGGCGTCAGCATACCAAGACATTTTGGACAATTTCATGCTCCCAACTTTGTGGGAACAGTTTGGGGACGGCCCCTTCCTGTTCCAACATGACTGCGCACCAGTGCACAAAGCAAGGTCCATAAAGACACGGAGGAGCGAGTTTGGGGTGGAGGAACTTGACTGGCCTGCACAGAGTCCTGACCTCAACCCGACAGAACACCTTTGGGATGAATTAGAGTGGAGACTGCGAGCCAGGCCTTCTCGTCCAACATCAGTGCCTGACCTTACAAATGCTCTTCTGGAAGAATGGTCAAACATTCCCATAGACACCCTCCTAAACCTTGTGGACGGCCTTCCCAGAAGAGTTGAAGCTGTTATAGCTGCAAAGGGTGGGCCAACTCAATATTGAACCCTACGGACTAAGACTGGGATTCCATTAAAGTTCATGTGTGTGTAAAGGCAGGTGTCCCAATACTTTTGGTAATATAGTGTACATATATATACACACATATCCACATACAGTGATACTCAGAAAGGACTCGGAATATTTCGGTAAGTCACGTTGGCTATTCGGTGATCCGGCGCCTCCGATGGGTTTTCTATAGGAGGAGCAGTACCTGTCAGACGTGGGGGAATGCAAATTGCCGTTCCCGAGCCGGAGATTTGTATATGGGGGGGGGGGGGGTGGGGGGGTGCAGGGTGGTGGTGGTGGTGGTGGTGGTGGTGGTGGGGGGGGGGTTGGTGATGGGACCGATTTAAAGGGGAACTCTCCATCTAGATGAAAGCCTCCAAGGCACCGATCTGATAAGGAGCTGATGAAATATCGTGCGGTGATGGGCGGAGTCGTGGAGGCGGAGCTCTATTGCTCAGATACCGACGCCCCCTTCCCACTGTTCTGCTGGCCATACACTACGCCAAAAATCAGAGGAAATTCGGTCATTTGGACAGTTCATTCGATTTTCGGCCAGTTTAATGGGCACAAAATCGGTAATCGGTTGGGACGTTTTTGAGCCGAAAAAATGAAGGACAAGTTTGGAAATTTTCGGAAAAAAAAAAAGACATGCTGCATCCTGTTGACTTCAATGCAAAATCACATCCCATTAACTTCAATGCAAAAATGCCCCCTATTGACTTCATTGCAAGATTTCGTACCATTGACTTCAATGCCAAATCGTGTGCCATCGACTTCAATGCAAAAACACCCCTTATTGACTTCAATGCAAGATTGCGTACCATTGACTTCAGTGTAAAAACACTCCCTATTGACTTCAATGCAAAATCGCATCCTATTGACTTCAATGTGAAAACGCCCCCTACTGACTTCAATGCAAAATCGTGTCCTATTGGCTTCAATGCAAAATCGCCCCCTATTGACTTCAATGCAAAAACGCGTCCCACTGACTTCAATGCCAAATCAAGTTCCATTGACTTCAATGCAGAATCGCCTCCTATTGACTTCAATGCAAAATCGCATTCTATTGACCTAAATGCTAAATTGCGTACCATCGACTTCAGTCCAAAAACACCCCCTACTGACTTCAATGCAAAAACGCCCCCTAATGACTTCAATGCAAAATCGTGTCCCATTGACTTTGGGTCCCATTGACTTCAATGCAAAAATGCCCCCTATTGAATTCAATGCAAGATCGCGTCCCATTGACTTCAATGCAAAATCGTGTGCCATCGACTGCAATGTAAAAACGCCCCCTATTGACTTCAATGCAAAATTGCATCCTATTGACCTAAATGCTAAATTGCGTACCATCGACTTCAGTGCAAAAACACCCCCTACTGACTTCAATGTAAAATCACATCCCATTGACTTGCCATCCACATTAATTACATTTACACTTTTTTTTTTTTTAAACTGTCCATTTGGGTGTCGGTTTTCGGCGAAGTATCTGATTCCTGAATTTCGGGTTTCGGTGCCCCGCTATCACTGACCATCACATAGACGCCTTGTACCCATCACCCCGGGTTGGTTGGTTTGAGTGATGAATGTCAGCAGAGGGACGGCGTCATCTTTATTCAGGTATCATCCAGGGTCTCCATCTACTCTCTGGACTGAGATGGGGGCTCAGAGATGACACAAATCCTGGTGTGTGCAGTTCTTGGCTGTGTTCACAAATGTCTGACACAGATCTGCCCCTGCTGCTACAAACTTGTAACTTGCTACAACGTTACAAATGACCATCACCAGAGATCACTTGGGGGGAGGGGAGACTTAGGAAATGCTTTCTTCTGCCTGCAGCAAACTGATGACATCATCTCAGTCTAGGCAAAGTCACTGACCATGTAACTGGTTATGCCTGTGTTCACAAACGTCTGACACAGATCAGCCCCTGCTGCAGCCTCTCAGCTTTATACAAAGCTGCAATGTAGTCTGATCCCTGGGGGGGAGGAGAGGAGACTGAGGAAATGCTTCCTCTTCCCTGCAGCTGACTGATGACATCATCTCAGCCAAGGCAAAGTCACCGGACTGGAGCTCAAGGGCAGCTTTTTAATGACTTTATTTTTTCCAAATATACTGTTGCTGTAGAATAGTGACAGAAATGTATTCATACAAACGTGTAAAGTTACTGACAGGTCCACTTTACATCATTTTTGTTATTAGAAAAAATGTAAGCAAAAATACATATAATAATAATACTATAAAAATAATGTATCAATAACAAAAATAATAATGATAATAATGATAATAATATATAATAATTTAACAATTAGAATAAAAATAATAATTATAATGATAATACTACTACTATATACTATATACTATACACTATACTACTACTAATAATAATGTAACAAAAATAAAAATTATTATAATTATCATTTTTATTACATAATAATTATAATAATAATGTAATAATAATAATAATAATAATACAACAATCATAATCATTTTTATTATATAGAAAAAATAATAATAATAGTAATAATAATAATATGTAATAAAATAATAATAATAATTTAACTACAATATTATTAATAAAAATAATAATAATAATAAAAATAATAATAATGTACAATAATATTAATGTAACCAATAACAATAATATTTATTATCATTTTTCTTACATAAAATACAACTACTACTAATAATAATAATAATATAATGATAATAATTACCTTTTTTATTATATAAAAATAATAATAATACTAGATTATAATAATAATCATTTAACCACAACATCAATACTACTACTACTACTACTACTACTACTACTACTACTACTACTAAAAAACTAATAATAATAATAAAAAAATAAAATAATGTAACAATAATAATAATTTAATGATAATAATAATTATAATCATTATCATTTTTATTACATAAAATAATAATAATAATAATAATAATAATAATAATAATAATATGAATAAATAATATGTAATAAAAATAATAATAATAATTTAAACACAATAACAATACTACTACTACTAGGAAAACTAATAATAATGTAACAATAATAATAATTATTATTATAATTTTTATTACATAAAATAATAATGTAACTATAATAATAATATACCGATAATAATATTTATTATCATTTTAATTATACAATAATAATAATATGTTGCATTATTAATATTATTATTATTATAATTATTATACTAGAGAATTGCTGGGTGCCTGGGAGTCACAGGCACCATATCCCTTGATAATCAAGACATGTATAGGAACGAAAAAAGTTTATATAAAATTATCTAAAATTTTATTTTAAATATTTAAAATGGTAAACATTTCGTATATAAAACCATCATAGAGCATCCATGGGCTACAGTAGAAGTGCAGTAACTTCGCCAGACTATGGCTTCTTCAGGAATAATATTATTATTAGAATTGTTACATTCTTCTTATCTTAATATATTTATTATATTATAATTGCTATATTATTATTATCAGTATTATAATAATATTACAACTGTTATATTTTTATTATTGTTATATTATAATTGTTACATTATTATGACATTATTAAATTATTAGGTCTACAGCTCAGAGACAGTCATCAGTGACCTAATCTGAGATCCAGCGCCGGCTCCGCCGAGGAGAAGAAGGGGTTAACCGGCAGCGGTATTGGATTTCCAGGATAATTAGCCACCATCTTCTCCTTATTCCCATGTTGCCCCCCCCAGACGGGGGAATCCTTGGGGTCAGCCCCTGGCAGGCCGTGTTGTTTGGTTCCCCCGGAGGCACATCTGGTATTTTTATCACAAGCCCATACAAGGAGCGCTCGATACGGCCAATCCCATTTAATAAGCAGAATAAAGGTCAAACCACAGAGCGATTCAATCCTCGCTCTCTCTTTACACGGCCCCATTAAGAGGTGTTTATATTGATTGAGCGTATATATTGGAGCTAATCTCCAGACTGCAGACTGAGCAACGTTTAATGTCCACTGCTTAAAGGGGCACTCCGCCTAGATGACATTCCTGACACGTCACAATACGCAGCCACAGTGTTTTCTGAAAGGCTCCACCTCTTAGCATTAAAAAGCCACCCTTGGGCTCCAGGCAAGTGACTTTGTCTAGGTTGACATGATGTCATCAGTCTCCTCTCCTCCCAGTGATCAGACTGTACACTGTAACTTTGTAGAAGATCACAATTTGCGAGGTTGCAGCAAGGGGCTGATCTGTGTCAAACATTTGTGAACACGGCCAAGAACTGCACAGGCACCAGGATTTACATGACTGTGCCATCTCTGATCCAGCAACTCAGCCCAGGAAGAAGATGGTGACCCTGGATGATGTCTGAACAAAGATGGCTCCATCCTTCCAGAGGGAGAGGCACATGAAGGCATTGTCAGGGGGAGTACTGAGCTCTCTGAGAGGTAATAATTATAAGCGTTACACTGACATATTAATTAGCATGCAAAATGAAAAAAAGCTCAATTAAAATAGAGACAAAGTAACAAGGCGAAGACTAGAAAATGATCACAATGGAACAAAAACAGCTTTGCATTGTAGGACTCATTCACAGCAGCGGGGGAATGTTAAGGTGCGAGTGCTGTGAGCGTGCGCTAGGATGAGTTATTAAAACGCATCGCAGTGCGTGCTTTATTCCCCTTTTATAAAAACTTTATTTAACTATACACTTTTTTTTACACTATACCTTATGCTATAGTGCATTGCAATGCGTCATCCGAACGTCCAACACAAAATGGCATGTCCCATTGATGTGCACTAAAGCCATATACCATAAAGCAAATGTGACTGAAAATAACCGGCCACATTCTCCAACCTGAAAATAACTGACCAAAATCTCCAGCCTGAAAATAACCGGCCACATTCTCCAGCCTGAAAATAACCGGCCACATTCTCCAACCTGAAAATAACTGGCCAAAATCTCCAGCCTGAAAATAACCGGCCACATTCTCCAGCCTGAAAATAACTGGCTACATTCTCCAGCCTGAAAATAACCGGCCACATTCTCCAATCTGAAAAACACTGACCAAAATCTCCAGCCTGAAAATAACTGGCCACATTCTCCAACCTGAAAATAACTGGCCAAAATCTCCAGCCTGAAAATAACCGGCCACATTCTCCAGCCTGAAAAATACTGGCTACATTCCCCAGCCTGAAAATAACCAGCCACATTCTCCAATCTGAAAATAACTGACCAAAATCTCCAGCCTGAAAATAACTGGCCACATTCTCCAACCTGAAAATAACCGGCCACATTCTCCAACCTGAAAATAACTGGCCAATATCTCCAGCCTGAAAATAACCGGCCACATTCTCCAACCTGAAAATAACTGGCCAAAAACTCCAGCCTGAAAATAACCGGCCACATTCTCCAACATGAAAATAACTGGCCAAAATCTCCAGCATGAAAATTACTGGCCACATTCTCTAGCCTGAAAATAACCGGCCACATTCTCTAGCCTGAAAATAACCGGCCACATTCTCTAGCCTGAAAATAACCGGCCACATTCTCTAGCCTGAAAATAACCGGCCACATTCTCTAGCCTGAAAATAACCGGCCACTTTCCCCAGGGTGAAAATAACCGGCCACATTCTCTGCCCACAATCTCCAGCCTGAAAAATACTGGCCACATTCTCCAGCCTGAAAATAACCGTCAACATTCTCTGGCTACGTTCTCCAGCCTGAAAATAACCAGCCAAATTTTACAGCCTAAAAGCAACCGACCACATTCTCCAGCCTGAAAATAACCGGCCACATTCTGCAACATGAAAATAACTGGTCAAAATCTCCAGCATGAAAATTACTGGCCACATTCTTCAGCCTGAAAATAACCATCCACATTCTCTAGCCTGAAAATATCCGTCCACATTCTCTAGCCTGAAAATAACCGGCCACTTTCTCCAGGGTGAAAATAGCCGGCCACATTCTCTGCCCACAATCTCCAGCCTGAAAAATACTGGCCACATTCTCCAGCCTGAAAATAACCGTCAACATTCTCTGGCTACGTTCTCCAGCCTGAAAATAACCGGCCACATTCTGCAACATGAAAATAACTGGTCAAAATCTCCAGCATGAAAATTACTGGCCACATTCTTCAGCCTGAAAATAACCATCCACATTCTCTAGCCTGAAAATATCCGTCCACATTCTCTAGCCTGAAAATAACCGGCCACTTTCTCCAGGGTGAAAATAGCCGGCCACATTCTCTGCCCACAATCTCCAGCCTGAAAAATACTGGCCACATTCTCCAGCCTGAAAATAACCGTCAACATTCTCTGGCTACGTTCTCCAGCCTGAAAATAACCAGCCAAATTTTACAGCCTAAAAATAACCGACCACATTCTGTGCCCACAATCTCAAGCCTGAAAAATACCGGCCACATTCTCCAGCCTGAAAATAACCAGCCGAATTTTACAGCCTGAAAAATACCGGCCACATTCTCCAACCTGAAAATAACCAGCCAAATTTTACAGCCTAAAAATAACCGGCCAAATTTTACAGCCTCAAAATAACCGACCACATTCTCCAGCCACATTTAATTAAAGAATTAACAATAAAACAAAAATCTGTGACATTTAAGACACAAAAACAGGTGGAAAACTAATTGTCAACACAAGTATATTACTACCCAACTGAAATGATGACATCATATGGATTGATGACATCATAGGGATCCCTCCTCCCCCCCATCACTGAAATAAGGAACTCCTCTTTATTTTTCCTCGTACTCTGCTCTTGCGTTGGTTAGCAGAACAGGGGAGGGGGCGGGTCCCAGGTCTTAATGGACTCCTCCCCTTTACTTTCTTGGGGGTTTGTTGTTTTCAAACAAGATTCATAAAAATTAAAAAATGGTGTCAAATAAAAAAACATATCTGACCCTAAAAAAAAGGGTTTTCCAGTCGTCTGACCCCAGATAATCTCCGGTCTCAGATGTAGAATAAAGGCATTCAGCAGGTTTCTCATAGGGCTCCTGCATGGGCCTGCAACCCCTGGTCACATGACTCTAATGCGCCTTTATTGAACCCGCGGTAGGAATTATGGCGGCGAGGGCGACAGGCTGAGGATAATTAGGTCTGTCCGGGAGACGCACATATCACAGAGCGATCAATATGTGATCCTCAATGGCACGGCACTGCCGCTATATCACCGCGCACCGTTATTTACTGTCCCTCATGAATCTTCCACCGCCATCACCTTCTATACCGAGAAATGGCGGTGAATCAGACCTACCGGGAGCGTCCGCCATCACCTTCTATACCGAGACATGGCGGTGAATCAGAACTACCGGAGAGCGACCGCCATCACCGTCTATACCGAGACATGGCGGTGAATTAGACCTACCGGAGAGCGACCGCCATCACCTACTATACCGAGACATGGCGGTGAATCAGACCTACCGGAGAGCGACCGCCATCACCGTCTATACCGAGACATGGCGGTGAATCAGACCTACCGGAGAGCGACCGCCATCACCTTCTATACCGAGACATGGCGGTGAATCAGACCTACCGGAGAGCGACCGCCATCACCTTCTATACCGAGACATGGCGGTGAATCAGGCCTACCGGAGAGCGACCCCCCATCACCTTCTATACCGAGACATGGCGGTGAATCAGACCTACCGGAGAGCGTCCGCCATCACCTTCCATACCGAGACATGGCGGTGAATCAGACCTACCGGAGAGCGACCCCCCATCACCTTCTATACCGAGACATGGCGGTGAATCAGACCTACCGGAGAGCGTCCGCCATCACCTTTCATACCGAGACATGGCGGTGAATCAGACCTACCGGAGAGCGTCCGCCATCACCTTCCATACCAAGACATGGCGGTGAATCAGACCTACCGGAGAGCGACCCCCCATCACCTTCTATACTGAGGCATGGCGGTGAATCAGACCTACCGGAGAGCGACCGCCATCACCTTCTATACCGAGACATGGCGGTGAATCAGACCTACCGGAGAGCGACTGCCATCACCTTCCATACCGAGTCATGGCGATGAATCAGGCCTACCGGAGAGCGACCGCCATCACCTTCTATACCGAGACATGGCGGTGAATCAGGCCTGCCGGAGAGCGACCGCCATCACCTTCTATACCGAGACATGGCGATGAATCAGGCCTACCGGAGAGCGACCGCCATCACCTTCTATACCGAGTCATGGCGATGAATCAGGCCTGCCGGAGAGCGACCGCCATCACCTTCTATACCGAGACATGGCGGTGAATCAGACCTACCGGAGAGCGTCCGCCATCACCTTCCATACCGAGACATGGCGGTGAATCAGACCTACCGGAGAGCGACCGCCATCACCTTCTATACCGAGACATGGCGGTGAATCAGACCTACCGGAGAGCGACCGCCATCACCTTCTATACCGAGACATGGCGGTGAATCAGACCTACCGGAGAGCGTCCGCCATCACCTTCCATACCGAGACATGGCGGTGAATCAGACCTACCGGAGAGCGACCCCCCATCACCTTCTATACCGAGACATGGCGGTGAATCAGACCTACCGGAGAGCGTCCGCCATCACCTTTCATACCGAGACATGGCGGTGAATCAGACCTACCGGAGAGCGTCCGCCATCACCTTCCATACCAAGACATGGCGGTGAATCAGACCTACCGGAGAGCGACCCCCCATCACCTTCTATACTGAGGCATGGCGGTGAATCAGACCTACCGGAGAGCGACCGCCATCACCTTCTATACCGAGACATGGCGGTGAATCAGGCCTGCCGGAGAGCGACCGCCATCACCTTCTATACCGAGACATGGCGATGAATCAGGCCTACCGGAGAGCGACTGCCATCACCTTCCATACCGAGTCATGGCGATGAATCAGGCCTACCGGAGAGCGACCGCCATCACCTTCTATACCGAGTCATGGCGATGAATCAGGCCTGCCGGAGAGCGACCGCCATCACCTTCTATACCGAGACATGGCGGTGAATCAGACCTACCGGAGAGCGTCCGCCATCACCTTCCATACCGAGACATGGCGGTGAATCAGACCTACCGGAGAGCGACCGCCATCACCTTCTATACCGAGACATGGCGGTGAATCAGACCTACCGGAGAGCGACCGCCATCACCTTCTATACCGAGACATGGCGGTGAATCAGACCTACCGGAGAGCGACTGCCATCACCTTCTGTACCGAGACATGGCGGTGAATCAGACCTACCGGAGAGCGACCGCCATCACCTTCTATACCGAGACATGGCGGTGAATCAGGCCTGCCGGTGAGCGACCGCCATCACCTTCTGTACCGAGACATGGCGGTGATTCAGGCCTACCGGAGAGCGACCGCCATCACCTTCTATACCGAGACATGGCGGTGAATCAGACCTACCGGAGAGCGACCGCCATCACCTTCTATACCGAGACATGGTGGTGAATCAGACCTACCGGAGAGCGTCCGCCATCACCTTCCATACAGAGACATGGCGGTGAATCAGGCCTACTGGAGAGCGTCCGCCATCACCTTCCATACCGAGACATGGCGGTGAATCAGACCTACTGGAGAGCGACCGCCATCACCTTCCATACCGAGACATGGCGGTGAATCAGACCTACCGGAGAGCGACCGCCATCACCTTCCATACCGAGACATGGCGGTGAATCAGACCTACCGGAGAGCGTCCGCCATCACCTTCTATACCGAGACATGGCGGTGAATCAGACCTACCGGAGAGCGTCCGCCATCACCTTCCATACCGAGACATGGCGGTGAATCAGACCTACCGGAGAGCGACCCCCCATCACCTTCTATACCGAGACATGGCGGTGAATCAGACCTACCGGAGAGCGTCCGCCATCACCTTCCATACCGAGACATGGCGGTGAATCAGACCTACCGGAGAGCGACCCCCCATCACCTTCTATACCGAGACATGGCGGTGAATCAGACCTACCGGAGAGCGTCCGCCATCACCTTTCATACCGAGACATGGCGGTGAATCAGACCTACCGGAGAGCGTCCGCCATCACCTTCCATACAGAGACATGGCGGTGAATCAGACCTACCGGAGAGCGACCGCCATCACCTTCTATACCGAGACATGGCGGTGAATCAGATCTACCGGAGAGCGTCCGCCATCACCTTCTATACCGAGACATGGCGGTGAATCATACCTACCGGAGAGCGACCCCCCATCACCTTCTATACCGAGACATGGCGGTGAATCAGACCTACCGGAGAGCGTCCACCATCACCTTCTATACCGAGACATGGCGGTGAATCAGACCTACCGGAGAGCGACCGCCATCACCTTCTATACCGAGACATGGCGGTGAATCATACCTACCGGAGAGCGACCCCCCATCACCTTCCATACCGAGACATGGCGGTGAATCAGACCTACCGGAGAGCGTCCGCCATCACCTTCCATACCGAGACATGGCGGTGAATCAGGCCTACCGGAGAGCGACTGCCATCACCTTCCATACCGAGACATGGCGGTGAATCAGACCTACCGGAGAGCGACCGCCATCACCTTCTATACCGAGACATGGCGGTGAATCAGACCTACCGGAGAGCGTCCGCCATCACCTTCTATACCGAGACATGGCGGTGAATCAGACCTACCGGAGAGCGACCGCCATCACCTACTATACCGAGACATGGCGGTGAATCAGACCTACCGGAGAGCGTCCGCCATCACCTTCTATACCGAGACATGGCGGTGAATCAGACCTACCGGAGAGCGACCGCCATCACCTACTATACCGAGACATGGCGGTGAATCAGACCTACCGGAGAGCGACCGCCATCACCTACTATACCAAGACATGGCGGTGAATCAGACCTACCGGAGAGCGACCGCCATCACCTACTATACCGAGACATGGCGGTGAATCAGACCTACCGGAGAGCGACCGCCATCACCTTCCATACCAAGACATGGCGGTGAATGAGACCTACCGGAGAGCGACCGCCATCACCTTCCATACCGAGACATGGCGGTGAATCAGACCTAGCGGAGAGCGACCGCCATCACCTTCTATACCGAGACATGGCGGTGAATGAGACCTACCGGAGAGCGACCCCATCACTTTCTATACCGAGACATGGCGGTGAATCAGACCTACCGGAGAGCGACCGCCATCACCTTCTATACCGAGACATGGCGGTGAATCAGACCTACCGGAGAGCGTCCGCCATCACCTTCTATACCGAGACATGGCGGTAAATCAGACCTACCGGAGAACGACCGCCATCACCTTCTATACCGAGACATGGCGGTGAATCAGACCTACCGGAGAGCGACCGCCATCACCTTCTATACCGAGACATGGCGGTGAATCAGACCTACCGGAGAGCGACCGCCATCACCTACTATACCGAGACATGGCGGTGAATTAGACCTACCGGAGAGCGACCCCCCATCACCTTCTATACCAAGACATGGCGGTGAATTAGACCTACCGGAGAGCGACCGCCATCACCTTCTATACCGAGACATGGCGGTGAATCAGACCTACCGGAGAGCGACCGCCATCACCTACTGTACCGAGACATGGCGGTGAATTAGACCTACCGGAGAGCGACCCCCCATCACCTTCTATACCAAGACATGGTGGTGAATTAGACCTACCGGAGAGCGACCGCCATCACCTACTATACCGAGACATGGCGGTGAATCAGACCTACCGGAGAGCGACCGCCATCACCTACTGTACCGAGACATGGCGGTGAATTAGACCTACCGGAGAGCGACCCCCCATCACCTTCTATACCAAGACATGGCGGTGAATTAGACCTACCGGAGAGCGACCGCCATCACCTTCTATACCGAGACATGGCGGTGAATCAGACCTACCGGAGAGCGACCGCCATCACCTTCCATACCAAGACATGGCGGTGAATCAGACCTACCGGAGAGCGACCGCCATCACCTACTATACCGAGACATGGCGGTGAATTAGACCTACCGGAGAGCGTCCCCATCACCTTCTATACCGAGACATGGCGGTGAATCAGACCTACCGGAGAGCGACCGCCATCACCTTCCATACCAAGACATGGCGGTGAATCAGACCTACCGGAGAGCGACCGCCATCACCTTCCATACCAAGACATGGCGGTGAATCAGACCTACCGGAGAGCGACCCCCCATCACCTTCTATACCGAGGCATGGCGGTGAATCAGACCTACCGGAGAGCGACCGCCATCACCTTCTATACCGAGACATGGCGGTGAATTAGACCTACCGGAGAGCGACCGCCATCACCTTCTATACCGAGACATGGCGGTGAATTAGACCTACTGGAGAGCGTCCGCCATCACCTTCTATACCGAGACATGGCGGTGAATCAGACCTACCGGAGAGCAACCGCCATCACCTTCTATACAGAGACATGGCGGTGAATCAGACCTACCGGAGAGCGACCGCCATCACCTTCCATACCGAGACATGGTGGTGAATCAGACCTACCGGAGAGCGTCCGCCATCACCTTCCATACCGAGACATGGCGGTGAATCAGACCCACCGGAGAGCGACTGCCTTCACCTTCCATACCGAGACATGGCAGTGAATCAGGCCTACCGGAGAGCGACTGCCATCACCTTCCATACCGAGTCATGGCGGTGAATCAGACCTACCGAAGAGCGACCGCCATCACCTTCTATACTGAGACATGGCGGTGAATCAGACCTACCGGGAGCGTCCGCCATCACCTTCTATACCGAGACATGGCGGTGAATCAGGCCTGCCGGAGAGCGTCCGCCATCACCTTCTATACCGAGACATGGCGGTGAATCAGACCTACCGGAGAGCGACCGCCATCATCTTCCATACCGAGACATGGCGGTGAATCAGGCCTGCCGGAGAGCGACCGCCATCATCTTCCATACCGAGACATGGCGGTGAATCAGACCTACCGGAGAGCGACTGCCATCACGTTCTATACCGAGACATGGCGGTGAATCAGACCTACCGGAGAGCGACCGCCATCACCTTCTATACCGAGACATGGCGGTGAATCAGACCTACCGGAGAGCGACCGCCATCACCTTCTATACCGAGACATGGCGGTGAATCAGACCTACCGGAGAGCGACCCCCCATCACCTTCTATACCAAGACATGGCGGTGAATGAGACCTACCGGAGAGCATCCCCATCACCTTCTATACCGAGACATGGCGGTGAATCAGACCTACCGGAGAGCGACCGCCATCACCTTCCATACCAAGACATGGCGGTGAATCAGACCTACCGGAGAGCGACCGCCATCACCTTCCATACCAAGACATGGCGGTGAATCAGACCTACCGGAGAGCGACCCCCCATCACCTTCTATACCGAGACATGCCGGTGAATCAGACCTACCGGAGAGCGACCGCCATCACCTTCTATACCGAGGCATGGCGGTGAATCAGACCTACCGGAGAGCGACCGCCATCACCTTCTATACCGAGACATGGCGGTGAATTAGACCTACCGGAGAGCGACCGCCATCACCTTCTATACCGAGACATGGCGGTGAATTAGACCTACTGGAGAGCGTCCGCCATCACCTTCTATACCGAGACATGGCGGTGAATCAGACCTACCGGAGAGCGACCGCCATCACCTTCTATACAGAGACATGGCGGTGAATCAGACCTACCGGAGAGCGACCGCCATCACCTTCCATACCGAGACATGGCGGTGAATCAGACCTACCGGAGAGCGTCCGCCATCACCTTCCATACCGAGACATGGCGGTGAATCAGACCCACCGGAGAGCGACTGCCTTCACCTTCCATACCGAGACATGGCGGTGAATCAGGCCTACCGGAGAGCAACTGCCATCACCTTCCATACCGAGACGTGGCGGTGAATCAGGCCTACCGGAGAGCGACTGCCATCCCCTTCCATACCGAGTCATGGCGGTGAATCAGACCTACCGAAGAGCGACCGCCATCACCTTCTATACTGAGACATGGCGGTGAATCAGACCTACCGGGAGCGTCCGCCATCACCTTCTATACCGAGACATGGCGGTGAATCAGGCCTGCCGGAGAGCGTCCGCCATCACCTTCTATACCGAGACATGGCGGTGAATCAGACCTACCGGAGAGCGACCGCCATCATCTTCCATACCGAGACATGGCGGTGAATCAGGCCTGCCGGAGAGCGACCGCCATCATCTTCCATACCGAGACATGGCGGTGAATCAGACCTACCGGAGAGCGACCGCCATCACCTTCTATACCGAGACATGGCGGTGAATCAGACCTACCGGAGAGCGACCGCCATCACCTTCTATACCGAGACATGGCGGTGAATCAGACCTACCGGAGAGCGACTGCCATCACCTTCTATACCGAGACATGGCGGTGAATCAGACCTACCGGAGAGCGTCCGCCATCACCTTCTATACCGAGACATGGCGGTGAATCAGACCTACCGGAGAGCGTCCGCCATCACCTTCTATACCGAGACATGGCGGTGATTCAGACCTACAGGAGAGCGACCGCCATCACCTTCTATACCGAGACATGGCGGTGAATTAGACCTACCGGAGAGCGTCCGCCATCACCTTCTATACCGAGACATGGCGGTGAATCAGACCTACCGGAGAGCGACCGCCATCACCTTCTATACCGAGACATGGCGGTGAATCATACCTACCGGAGAGCGTCCGCCATCATCTTCCATACCGAGTCATGGCGGTGAATCAGACCTACCGGAGAGCGTCCGCCATCACCTTCTATACCGAGACATGGCGGTGAATCAGACCTACCGGGAGCGTCCGCCATCACCTTCCTTACCAAGACATGGCGGTGAATCAGACCTACCGGAGAGCGACCGCCATCACCTTCTATACCGAGACATGGCGGTGAATCAGTCCTACCTGGAGCGTCCGCCATCACCTTCTATACCGAGACATGGCGGTGAATCAGACCTACCGGGAGCGTCCGCCATCACCCTCCATACCAAGACATGGCGGTGAATCAGACCTACCGGAGAACGACCGCCATCACCTTCTATACCGAGACATGGTGGTGAATCAGACCTACCGGAGAGCGACCGCCATTACCTTCTATACCGAGACATGGCGGTTAATCAGACCTACCGGAGAGCGACCGCCATTACCTTCTATACCGAGACATGACGGTGAATCAGGCCTACCGGAGAGCGACCGCCATCACCTACTATACCGAGACATGGCGGTGAATTAGACCTACCGGAGAGTGACCGCCATCACCTTCTATACCGAGACATGGCAGTGAATTAGACCTACCGGAGAGCGACCGCCATCACCTTCTATACCGAGGCATGGCGGTGAATCAGACCTACCGGAGAGCGACCGCCATTACCTTCTATACCGAGACATGTCGGTGAATTAGACCTACCGGAGAGCGACCGCCATCACCTTCTATACTGAGGCATGGCGGTGAATCAGACCTACCGGAGAGCGACCGCCATCACCTTCCATACCAAGACATGGCGGTGAATCAGACCTACCGGAGAGCGACCCCCCATCACCTTCTATACCGAGGCATGGCGGTGAATCAGACCTACCGGAGAGCGACCGCCATCACCTTCTATACCGAGACATGGCGGTGAATCAGACCTACCGGAGAGCGACCGCCATCACCTTCTATACCGAGACATGGCGGTGAATCAGACCTACCGGAGAGCGACCGCCATCACCTTCTATACCGAGACATGGCGGTGAATCAGACCTACCGGAGAGCGACCGCCATCACCTTCTATACCGAGACATGGTGGTGAATCAGACCTACCGGAGAGCGTCCGCCATCACCTTCCATACAGAGACATGGCGGTGAATCAGGCCTACCGGAGAGCGTCCGCCATCACCTTCCATACCGAGACATGGCGGTGAATCAGACCTACCGGAGAGCGACCGCCATCACCTTCCATACCGAGACATGGCGGTGAATCAGACCTACCGGAGAGCGACCGCCATCACCTTCCATACCGAGACATGGCGGTGAATCAGACCTACCGGAGAGCGTCCGCCATCACCTTCTATACCGAGACATGGCGGTGAATCAGACCTACCGGAGAGCGTCCGCCATCACCTTCCATACCGAGACATGGCGGTGAATCAGACCTACCGGAGAGCGACCCCCCATCACCTTCTATACCGAGACATGGCGGTGAATCAGACCTACCGGAGAGCGTCCGCCATCACCTTCCATACCGAGACATGGCGGTGAATCAGACCTACCGGAGAGCGACCCCCCATCACCTTCTATACCGAGACATGGCGGTGAATCAGACCTACCGGAGAGCGTCCGCCATCACCTTCCATACCGAGACATGGCGGTGAATCAGACCTACCGGAGAGCGTCCGCCATCACCTTCCATACAGAGACATGGCGGTGAATCAGACCTACCGGAGAGCGACCGCCATCACCTTCTATACCGAGACATGGCGGTGAATCAGATCTACCGGAGAGCGTCCGCCAT
This sequence comes from Lithobates septentrionalis, assembly GCA_037952835.1. NCBI lineage: Eukaryota > Metazoa > Chordata > Amphibia > Anura > Ranidae > Lithobates > Lithobates septentrionalis. Next base: position 258,779 of record JBBDGP010005063.1, on the reverse strand, counting down.
CACCTTCTATACCGAGACATGGCGGTGAATCATACCTACCGGAGAGCGACCCCCCATCACCTTCTATACCGAGACATGGCGGTGAATCAGACCTACCGGAGAGCGTCCACCATCACCTTCTATACCGAGACATGGCGGTGAATCAGACCTACCGGAGAGCGACCGCTATTACCTTCTATACCGAGACATGGCGGTGAATCATACCTACCGGAGAGCGACCCCCCATCACCTTCCATACCGAGACATGGCGGTGAATCAGACCTACCGGAGAGCATCCGCCATCACCTTCCATACCGAGACATGGCGGTGAATCAGGCCTACCGGAGAGCGACTGCCATCACCTTCCATACCGAGACATGGCGGTGAATCAGACCTACCGGAGAGCGACCGCCATCACCTTCTATACCGAGACATGGCGGTGAATCAGACCTACCGGAGAGCGTCCGCCATCACCTTCTATACCGAGACATGGCGGTGAATCAGACCTACCGGAGAGAGCGACCGCCATCACCTACTATACCGAGACATGGCGGTGAATCAGACCTACCGGAGAGCGTCCGCCATCACCTTCTATACCGAGACATGGCGGTGAATCAGACCTACCGGAGAGCGACCGCCATCACCTACTATACCGAGACATGGCGGTGAATCAGACCTACCGGAGAGCGACCGCCATCACCTACTATACCAAGACATGGCGGTGAATCAGACCTACCGGAGAGCGACCGCCATCACCTACTATACCGAGACATGGCGGTGAATCAGACCTACCGGAGAGCGACCGCCATCACCTTCCATACCAAGACATGGCGGTGAATGAGACCTACCGGAGAGCGACCGCCATCACCTTCCATACCGAGACATGGCGGTGAATCAGACCTAGCGGAGAGCGACCGCCATCACCTTCTATACCGAGACATGGCGGTGAATGAGACCTACCGGAGAGCGACCCCATCACTTTCTATACCGAGACATGGCGGTGAATCAGACCTACCGGAGAGCGACCGCCATCACCTTCTATACCGAGACATGGCGGTGAATCAGACCTACCGGAGAGCGTCCGCCATCACCTTCTATACCGAGACATGGCGGTAAATCAGACCTACCGGAGAACGACCGCCATCACCTTCTATACCGAGACATGGCGGTGAATCAGACCTACCGGAGAGCGACCGCCATCACCTTCTATACCGAGACATGGCGGTGAATCAGACCTACCGGAGAGCGACCGCCATCACCTTCTATACCGAGACATGGCGGTGAATTAGACCTACCAGAGAGCGACCGCCATCACCTACTATACCGAGACATGGCGGTGAATTAGACCTACCGGAGAGCGACCCCCCATCACCTTCTATACCAAGACATGGCGGTGAATTAGACCTACCGGAGAGCGACCGCCATCACCTTCTATACCGAGACATGGCGGTGAATCAGACCTACCGGAGAGCGACCGCCATCACCTTCCATACCAAGACATGGCGGTGAATCAGACCTACCGGAGAGCGACCGCCATCACCTACTATACCGAGACATGGCGGTGAATTAGACCTACCGGAGAGCGACCCCCCATCACCTTCTATACCAAGACATGGCGGTGAATGAGACCTACCGGAGAGCGTCCTCATCACCTTCTATACCGAGAAATGGCGGTGAATCAGACCTACCGGAGAGCGACCGCCATCACCTTCCATACCAAGACATGGCGGTGAATCAGACCTACCGGAGAGCGACCGCCATCACCTTCCATACCAAGACATGGCGGTGAATCAGACCTACCGGAGAGCGACCCCCCATCACCTTCTATACCGAGGCATGGCGGTGAATCAGACCTACCGGAGAGCGACCGCCATCACCTTCTATACCGAGACATGGCGGTGAATTAGACCTACCGGAGAGCGACCGCCATCACCTTCTATACCGAGACATGGCGGTGAATTAGACCTACTGGAGAGCGTCCGCCATCACCTTCTATACCGAGACATGGCGGTGAATCAGACCTACCGGAGAGCGTCCGCCATCACCTTCTATACCGAGACATGGCGGTGAATCAGACCTACCGGAGAGCGACCGCCATCACCTACTATACCGAGACATGGCGGTGAATCAGACCTACCGGAGAGCGACCGCCATCACCTACTATACCAAGACATGGCGGTGAATCAGACCTACCGGAGAGCGACCGCCATCACCTACTATACCGAGACATGGCGGTGAATCAGACCTACCGGAGAGCGACCGCCATCACCTTCCATACCAAGACATGGCGGTGAATGAGACCTACCGGAGAGCGACCGCCATCACCTTCCATACCGAGACATGGCGGTGAATCAGACCTAGCGGAGAGCGACCGCCATCACCTTCTATACCGAGACATGGCGGTGAATGAGACCTACCGGAGAGCGACCCCATCACTTTCTATACCGAGACATGGCGGTGAATCAGACCTACCGGAGAGCGACCGCCATCACCTTCTATACCGAGACATGGCGGTGAATCAGACCTACCGGAGAGCGTCCGCCATCACCTTCTATACCGAGACATGGCGGTAAATCAGACCTACCGGAGAACGACCGCCATCACCTTCTATACCGAGACATGGCGGTGAATCAGACCTACCGGAGAGCGACCGCCATCACCTTCTATACCGAGACATGGCGGTGAATCAGACCTACCGGAGAGCGACCGCCATCACCTTCTATACCGAGACATGGCGGTGAATTAGACCTACCAGAGAGCGACCGCCATCACCTACTATACCGAGACATGGCGGTGAATTAGACCTACCGGAGAGCGACCCCCCATCACCTTCTATACCAAGACATGGCGGTGAATTAGACCTACCGGAGAGCGACCGCCATCACCTTCTATACCGAGACATGGCGGTGAATCAGACCTACCGGAGAGCGACCGCCATCACCTTCCATACCAAGACATGGCGGTGAATCAGACCTACCGGAGAGCGACCGCCATCACCTACTATACCGAGACATGGCGGTGAATTAGACCTACCGGAGAGCGACCCCCCATCACCTTCTATACCAAGACATGGCGGTGAATGAGACCTACCGGAGAGCGTCCTCATCACCTTCTATACCGAGAAATGGCGGTGAATCAGACCTACCGGAGAGCGACCGCCATCACCTTCCATACCAAGACATGGCGGTGAATCAGACCTACCGGAGAGCGACCGCCATCACCTTCCATACCAAGACATGGCGGTGAATCAGACCTACCGGAGAGCGACCCCCCATCACCTTCTATACCGAGGCATGGCGGTGAATCAGACCTACCGGAGAGCGACCGCCATCACCTTCTATACCGAGACATGGCGGTGAATTAGACCTACCGGAGAGCGACCGCCATCACCTTCTATACCGAGACATGGCGGTGAATTAGACCTACTGGAGAGCGTCCGCCATCACCTTCTATACCGAGACATGGCGGTGAATCAGACCTACCGGAGAGCGACCGCCATCACCTTCTATACAGAGACATGGCGGTGAATCAGACCTACCGGAGAGCAACCGCCATCACCTTCCATACCGAGACATGGCGGTGAATCAGACCTACCGGAGAGCGTCCGCCATCACCTTCCATACCGAGACATGGCGGTGAATCAGACCCACCGGAGAGCGACTGCCTTCACCTTCCATACCGAGACATGGCAGTGAATCAGGCCTACCGGAGAGCAACTGCCATCACCTTCCATACCGAGACGTGGCGGTGAATCAGGCCTACCGGAGAGCGACTGCCATCACCTTCCATACCGAGTTATGGCGGTGAATCAGACCTACCGAAGAGCGACCGCCATCACCTTCTATACTGAGACATGGCGGTGAATCAGACCTACCGGGAGCGTCCGCCATCACCTTCTATACCGAGACATGGCGGTGAATCAGGCCTGCCGGAGAGCGTCCGCCATCACCTTCTATACCGAGACATGGCGGTGAATCAGACCTACCGGAGAGCGACCGCCATCATCTTCCATACCGAGACATGGCGGTGAATCAGGCCTGCCGGAGAGCGACCGCCATCATCTTCCATACCGAGACATGGCGGTGAATCAGACCTACCGGAGAGCGACTGCCATCACGTTCTATACCGAGACATGGCGGTGAATCAGACCTACCGGAGAGCGACCGCCATCACCTTCTATACCGAGACATGGCGGTGAATCAGACCTACCGGAGAGCGACCGCCATCACCTTCTATACCGAGACATGGCGGTGAATCAGACCTACCGGAGAGCGACTGCCATCACCTTCTATACCGAGACATGGCGGTGAATCAGACCTACCGGAGAGCGTCCGCCATCACCTTCCATACCAAGACATGGCGGTCAATCAGACCTACCGGAGAGCGACCGCCATCACCTTCCATACCAAGACATGGCGGTGAATCAGACCTACCGGAGAGCGACCCCCCATCACCTTCTATACCGAGACATGCCGGTGAATCAGACCTACCGGAGAGCGACCGCCATCACCTTCTATACCGAGGCATGGCGGTGAATCAGACCTACCGGAGAGCGACCGCCATCACCTTCTATACCGAGACATGGTGGTGAATTAGACCTACCGGAGAGCGACCGCCATCACCTTCCATACCGAGACATGGCGGTGAATCAGACCTACCGGAGAGCGTCCGCCATCACCTTCCATACCGAGACATGGCGGTGAATCAGACCCACCGGAGAGCGACTGCCTTCACCTTCCATACCGAGACATGGCGGTGAATCAGGCCTACCGGAGAGCAACTGCCATCACCTTCCATACCGAGACGTGGCGGTGAATCAGGCCTACCGGAGAGCGACTGCCATCCCCTTCCATACCGAGTCATGGCGGTGAATCAGACCTACCGAAGAGCGACCGCCATCACCTTCTATACTGAGACATGGCGGTGAATCAGACCTACCGGGAGCGTCCGCCATCACCTTCTATACCGAGACATGGCGGTGAATCAGGCCTGCCGGAGAGCGTCCGCCATCACCTTCTATACCGAGACATGGCGGTGAATCAGACCTACCGGAGAGCGACCGCCATCATCTTCCATACCGAGACATGGCGGTGAATCAGGCCTGCCGGAGAGCGACCGCCATCATCTTCCATACCGAGACATGGCGGTGAATCAGACCTACCGGAGAGCGACTGCCATCACGTTCTATACCGAGACATGGCGGTGAATCAGACCTACCGGAGAGCGACCGCCATCACCTTCTATACCGAGACATGGCGGTGAATCAGACCTACCGGAGAGCGACCGCCATCACCTTCTATACCGAGACATGGCGGTGAATCAGACCTACCGGAGAGCGACTGCCATCACCTTCTATACCGAGACATGGCGGTGAATCAGACCTACCGGAGAGCGTCCGCCATCACCTTCTATACCGAGACATGGCGGTGAATCAGACCTACCGGAGAGCGTCCGCCATCACCTTCTATACCGAGACATGGCGGTGAATCAGACCTACAGGAGAGTGACCGCCATCACCTTCTATACCGAGACATGGCGGTGAATTAGACCTACCGGAGAGCGTCCGCCATCACCTTCTATACCGAGACATGGCGGTGAATCAGACCTACCGGAGAGCGACCGCCATCACCTTCTATACCGAGACATGGCGGTGAATCAGACCTACCGGAGAGCGACTGCCATCACCTTCTATACCGAGACATGGCGGTGAATCAGACCTACCGGAGAGCGACCGCCATCACCTTCTATACCGAGACATGGCGGTGAATCAGACCTACCGGAGAGCGACCGCCATCACCTTCTATACCGAGACATGGCGGTGAATCAGACCTACCGGAGAGCGACCGCCATCACCTTCTATACCGAGACATGGCGGTGAATTAGACCTACCGGAGAGCGACCGCCATCACCTACTATACCGAGACATGGCGGTGAATCAGACCTACCGGAGAGCGACCGCCATCATCTTCTATACCGAGACATGGCGGTGAATCAGACCTACCGGAGAGCGACCGCCATCACCTTCTATACCGAGACATGGCGGTGAATCAGGCCTACCGGAGAGCGACCGCCATCACCTTCTATACCGAGACATGGCGGTGAATCAGACCTACCGGAGAGCGACCGCCATCACCTTCTATACCGAGACATGGCGGTGAATGAGACCTACCGGAGAGCGACCGCCATCACCTTCTATACCGAGACATGGCGGTGAATCAGACCTACCGGAGAGCGTCCGCCATCACCTTCCATACCGAGACATGGCGGTGAATCAGACCTACCGGAGAGCGTCCGCCATCACCTTCCATACAGAGACATGGCGGTGAATCAGACCTACCAGAGAGCGACCGCCATCACCTTCTATACCGAGACATGGCGGTGAATCAGACCTACCGGAGAGCGACCCCCCATCACCTTCTATACCGAGACATGGTGGTGAATCAGACCTACCGGAGAGCGTCCGCCATCACCTTCCATACCGAGACATGGCGGTGAATCAGACCTACCGGAGAGCGACCCCCCATCACCTTCTATACCGAGACATGGCGGTGAATCAGACCTACCGGAGAGCGTCCGCCATCACCTTCCATACCGAGACATGGCGGTGAATCAGACCTACCGGAGAGCGTCCGCCATCACCTTCCATACCGAGACATGGCGGTGAATCAGGCCTACCGGAGAGCGACTGCCATCACCTTCCATACCGAGACATGGCGGTGAATCAGACCTACCGGAGAGCGACCGCCATCACCTTCTATACCGAGACATGGCGGTGAATCAGACCTACCGGAGAGCGTCCGCCATCACCTTCTATACCGAGACATGGCGGTGAATCAGACCTACCGGAGAGCGACCGCCATCACCTACTATACCGAGACATGGCGGTGAATCAGACCTACCGGAGAGCGTCCGCCATCACCTTCTATACCGAGACATGGCGGTGAATCAGACCTACCGGAGAGCGACCGCCATCACCTACTATACCGAGACATGGCGGTGAATCAGACCTACCGGAGAGCGACCGCCATCACCTACTATACCAAGACATGGCGGTGAATCAGACCTACCGGAGAGCGACCGCCATCACCTACTATACCGAGACATGGCGGTGAATCAGACCTACCGGAGAGCGACCGCCATCACCTTCCATACCAAGACATGGCGGTGAATGAGACCTACCGGAGAGCGACCGCCATCACCTTCCATACCGAGACATGGCGGTGAATCAGACCTAGCGGAGAGCGACCGCCATCACCTTCTATACCGAGACATGGCGGTGAATGAGACCTACCGGAGAGCGACCCCATCACTTTCTATACCGAGACATGGCGGTGAATCAGACCTACCGGAGAGCGACCGCCATCACCTTCTATACCGAGACATGGCGGTGAATCAGACCTACCGGAGAGCGTCCGCCATCACCTTCTATACCGAGACATGGCGGTAAATCAGACCTACCGGAGAACGACCGCCATCACCTTCTATACCGAGACATGGCGGTGAATCAGACCTACCGGAGAGCGACCGCCATCACCTTCTATACCGAGACATGGCGGTGAATCAGACCTACCGGAGAGCGACCGCCATCACCTTCTATACCGAGACATGGCGGTGAATTAGACCTACCGGAGAGCGACCGCCATCACCTACTATACCGAGACATGGCGGTGAATCAGACCTACCGGAGAGCGACCGCCATCATCTTCTATACCGAGACATGGCGGTGAATCAGACCTACCGGAGAGCGACCGCCATCACCTTCTATACCGAGACATGGCGGTGAATCAGGCCTACCGGAGAGCGACCGCCATCACCTTCTATACCGAGACATGGCGGTGAATCAGACCGACCGGAGAGCGACCGCCATCACCTTCTATACCGAGACATGGCGGTGAATTAGACCTACCGGAGAGCGACCGCCATCACCTTCTATACCGAGACATGGCGGTGAATCAGACCTACCGGAGAACGACCGCCATCACCTTCCATACCAAGACATGGCGGTGAATCAGACCTACCGGAGAGCGACCGCCATCACCTTCCATACCGAGACATGGCGGTGAATCAGACCTACCGGAGAGCGACTGCCATCACCTTCTATACCGAGACATGGCGGTGAATCAGACCTACCGGAGAGCGACCGCCATCACCTTCCATACCGAGACATGGCGGTGAATCAGACCTACCGGAGAACGACCGCCATCACCGTCTATACCGAGACATGGTGGTGAATCAGACCTACCAGAGAGCGACCGCCATCACCTTCTATACCGAGACATGGCGGTGAATCAGACCTACCGGAGAGCGACTGCCATCACCTTCTATACCGAGACATGGCGGTGAATCAAACCTACCGGAGAACGACCGCCATCACCTTCCATACCAAGACATGACGGTGAATCAGACCTACCGGACAGCGACCGCCATCACCTTCTATACCGAGACATGGCGGTGAATCAGACCTACCGGAGAGCGACCGCCATCACCTTCTATACCGAGACATGGCGGTGAATCAGACCTACCGGAGAGCGACCGCCATCACCTTCTATACCGAGACATGGCGGTGAATCAGACCTACCGGAGAGCAACCGCCATCACCTTCTATACCGAGACATGGCGGTGAATTAGACCTACCGGAGAGCGACCGCCATCACCTACTATACCGAGACATGGCGGTGAATCAGACCTACCGGAGAGCGACCGCCATCATCTTCTATACCGAGACATGGCGGTGAATCAGACCTACCGGAGAGCGACCGCCATCACCTTCTATACCGAGACATGGCGGTGAATCAGGCCTACCGGAGAGCGACCGCCATCACCTTCTATACCGAGACATGGCGGTGAATCAGACCTACCGGAGAGCGACCGCCATCACCTTCTATACCGAGACATGGCGGTGAATGAGACCTACCGGAGAGCGACCGCCATCACCTTCTATACCGAGACATGGCGGTGAATCAGACCTACCGGAGAGCGTCCGCCATCACCTTCCATACCGAGACATGGCGGTGAATCAGACCTACCGGAGAGCGTCCGCCATCACCTTCCATACAGAGACATGGCGGTGAATCAGACCTACCGGAGAGCGACCGCCATCACCTTCTATACCGAGACATGGCGGTGAATCAGACCTACCGGAGAGCGACCCCCCATCACCTTCCATACCGAGACATGGCGGTGAATCAGACCTACCGGAGAGCGACCGCCATCACCTTCTATACCGAGACATGGCGGTGAATCAGACCTACCGGAGAGCGTCCGCCATCACCTTCTATACCGAGACATGGCGGTGAATCAGACCTACCGGAGAGCGACCGCCATCACCTACTATACCGAGACATGGCGGTGAATCAGACCTACCGGAGAGCGTCCGCCATCACCTTCTATACCGAGACATGGCGGTGAATCAGACCTACCGGAGAGCGACCGCCATCACCTACTATACCGAGACATGGCGGTGAATCAGACCTACCGGAGAGCGACCGCCATCACCTACTATACCAAGACATGGCGGTGAATCAGACCTACCGGAGAGCGACCGCCATCACCTACTATACCGAGACATGGCGGTGAATCAGACCTACCGGAGAGCGACCGCCATCACCTTCCATACCAAGACATGGCGGTGAATGAGACCTACCGGAGAGCGACCGCCATCACCTTCCATACCGAGACATGGCGGTGAATCAGACCTAGCGGAGAGCGACCGCCATCACCTTCTATACCGAGACATGGCGGTGAATGAGACCTACCGGAGAGCGACCCCATCACTTTCTATACCGAGACATGGCGGTGAATCAGACCTACCGGAGAGCGACCGCCATCACCTTCTATACCGAGACATGGCGGTGAATCAGACCTACCGGAGAGCGTCCGCCATCACCTTCTATACCGAGACATGGCGGTAAATCAGACCTACCGGAGAACGACCGCCATCACCTTCTATACCGAGACATGGCGGTGAATCAGACCTACCGTAGAGCGACCGCCATCACCTTCTATACCGAGACATGGCGGTGAATCAGACCTACCGGAGAGCGACCGCCATCACCTTCTATACCGAGACATGGCGGTGAATTAGACCTACCGGAGAGCGACCGCCATCACCTACTATACCGAGACATGGCGGTGAATCAGACCTACCGGAGAGCGACCGCCATCATCTTCTATACCGAGACATGGCGGTGAATCAGACCTACCGGAGAGCGACCGCCATCACCTTCTATACCGAGACATGGCGGTGAATCAGGCCTACCGGAGAGCGACCGCCATCACCTTCTATACCGAGACATGGCGGTGAATCAGACCGACCGGAGAGCGACCGCCATCACCTTCTATACTGAGACATGGCGGTGAATTAGACCTACCGGAGAGCGACCGCCATCACCTTCTATACCGAGACATGGCGGTGAATCAGACCTACCGGAGAACGACCGCCATCACCTTCCATACCAAGACATGGCGGTGAATCAGACCTACCGGAGAGCGACCGCCATCACCTTCCATACCGAGACATGGCGGTGAATCAGACCTACCGGAGAGCGACTGCCATCACCTTCTATACCGAGACATGGCGGTGAATCAGACCTACCGGAGAGCGACCGCCATCACCTTCCATACCGAGACATGGCGGTGAATCAGACCTACCGGAGAACGACCGCCATCACCGTCTATACCGAGACATGGTGGTGAATCAGACCTACCAGAGAGCGACCGCCATCACCTTCTATACCGAGACATGGCGGTGAATCAGACCTACCGGAGAGCGACTGCCATCACCTTCTATACCGAGACATGGCGGTGAATCAAACCTACCGGAGAACGACCGCCATCACCTTCCATACCAAGACATGACGGTGAATCAGACCTACCGGACAGCGACCGCCATCACCTTCTATACCGAGACATGGCGGTGAATCAGACCTACCGGAGAGCGACCGCCATCACCTTCTATACCGAGACATGGCGGTGAATCAGACCTACCGGAGAGCGACCGCCATCACCTTCTATACCGAGACATGGCGGTGAATCAGACCTACCGGAGAGCGACCGCCATCACCTTCTATACCGAGACATGGCGGTGAATTAGACCTACCGGAGAGCGACCGCCATCACCTACTATACCGAGACATGGCGGTGAATCAGACCTACCGGAGAGCGACCGCCATCATCTTCTATACCGAGACATGGCGGTGAATCAGACCTACCGGAGAGCGACCGCCATCACCTTCTATACCGAGACATGGCGGTGAATCAGGCCTACCGGAGAGCGACCGCCATCACCTTCTATACCGAGACATGGCGGTGAATCAGACCTACCGGAGAGCGACCGCCATCACCTTCTATACCGAGACATGGCGGTGAATGAGACCTACCGGAGAGCGACCGCCATCACCTTCTATACCGAGACATGGCGGTGAATCAGACCTACCGGAGAGCGTCCGCCATCACCTTCCATACCGAGACATGGCGGTGAATCAGACCTACCGGAGAGCGTCCGCCATCACCTTCCATACAGAGACATGGCGGTGAATCAGACCTACCGGAGAGCGACCGCCATCACCTTCTATACCGAGACATGGCGGTGAATCAGACCTACCGGAGAGCGACCCCCCATCACCTTCTATACCGAGACATGGTGGTGAATCAGACCTACCGGAGAGCGTCCGCCATCACCTTCCATACCGAGACATGGCGGTGAATCAGACCTACCGGAGAGCGACCCCCCATCACCTTCTATACCGAGACATGGCGGTGAATCAGACCTACCGGAGAGCGTCCGCCATCACCTTCCATACCGAGACATGGCGGTGAATCAGGCCTACCGGAGAGCGACTGCCATCACCTTCCATACCGAGACATGGCGGTGAATCAGACCTACCGGAGAGCGACCGCCATCACCTTCTATACCGAGACATGGCGGTGAATCAGACCTACCGGAGAGCGTCCGCCATCACCTTCTATACCGAGACATGGCGGTGAATCAGACCTACCGGAGAGCGACCGCCATCACCTACTATACCGAGACATGGCGGTGAATCAGACCTACCGGAGAGCGTCCGCCATCACCTTCTATACCGAGACATGGCGGTGAATCAGACCTACCGGAGAGCGACCGCCATCACCTACTATACCGAGACATGGCGGTGAATCAGACCTACCGGAGAGCGACCGCCATCACCTACTATACCAAGACATGGCGGTGAATCAGACCTACCGGAGAGCGACCGCCATCACCTACTATACCGAGACATGGCGGTGAATCAGACCTACCGGAGAGCGACCGCCATCACCTTCCATACCAAGACATGGCGGTGAATGAGACCTACCGGAGAGCGACCGCCATCACCTTCCATACCGAGACATGGCGGTGAATCAGACCTAGCGGAGAGCGACCGCCATCACCTTCTATACCGAGACATGGCGGTGAATGAGACCTACCGGAGAGCGACCCCATCACTTTCTATACCGAGACATGGCGGTGAATCAGACCTACCGGAGAGCGACCGCCATCACCTTCTATACCGAGACATGGCGGTGAATCAGACCTACCGGAGAGCGTCCGCCATCACCTTCTATACCGAGACATGGCGGTAAATCAGACCTACCGGAGAACGACCGCCATCACCTTCTATACCGAGACATGGCGGTGAATCAGACCTACCGGAGAGCGACCGCCATCACCTTCTATACCGAGACATGGCGGTGAATCAGACCTACCGGAGAGCGACCGCCATCACCTTCTATACCGAGACATGGCGGTGAATTAGACCTACCGGAGAGCGACCGCCATCACCTACTATACCGAGACATGGCGGTGAATCAGACCTACCGGAGAGCGACCGCCATCATCTTCTATACCGAGACATGGCGGTGAATCAGACCTACCGGAGAGCGACCGCCATCACCTTCTATACCGAGACATGGCGGTGAATCAGGCCTACCGGAGAGCGACCGCCATCACCTTCTATACCGAGACATGGCGGTGAATCAGACCTACCGGAGAGCGACCGCCATCACCTTCTATACCGAGACATGGCGGTGAATTAGACCTACCGGAGAGCGACCGCCATCACCTTCTATACCGAGACATGGCGGTGAATCAGACCTACCGGAGAACGACCGCCATCACCTTCCATACCAAGACATGGCGGTGAATCAGACCTACCGGAGAGCGACCGCCATCACCTTCCATACCGAGACATGGCGGTGAATCAGACCTACCGGAGAGCGACTGCCATCACCTTCTATACCGAGACATGGCGGTGAATCAGACCTACCGGAGAGCGACCGCCATCACCTTCCATACCGAGACATGGCGGTGAATCAGACCTACCGGAGAACGACCGCCATCACCGTCTATACCGAGACATGGTGGTGAATCAGACCTACCAGAGAGCGACCGCCATCACCTTCTATACCGAGACATGGCGGTGAATCAGACCTACCGGAGAGCGACTGCCATCACCTTCTATACCGAGACATGGCGGTGAATCAAACCTACCGGAGAACGACCGCCATCACCTTCCATACCAAGACATGACGGTGAATCAGACCTACCGGAGAGCGACCGCCATCACCTTCTATACCGAGACATGGCGGTGAATCAGACCTACCGGAGAGCGACCGCCATCACCTTCTATACCGAGACATGGCGGTGAATCAGACCTACCGGAGAGCGACCGCCATCACCTACTATACCGAGACATGGCGGTGAATTAGACCTACCGGAGAGCGACCCCCCATCACCTTCTATACCAAGACATGGCGGTGAATTAGACCTACCGGAGAGCGACCGCCATCACCTTCTATACCAAGACATGGCGGTGAATCAGACCTACCGGAGAGCGACCGCCATCACCTTCCATACCAAGACATGGCGGTGAATCAGACCTACCGGAGAGCGACCGCCATCACCTACTATACCGAGACATGGCGGTGAATTAGACCTACCGGAGAGCGACCCCCCATCACCTTCTATACCAAGACATGGCGGTGAATGAGACCTACCGGAGAGCGTCCCCATCACCTTCTATACCGAGACATGGCGGTGAATCAGACCTACCGGAGAGCGACCGCCATCACCTTCCATACCAAGACATGGCGGTGAATCAGACCTACCGGAGAGCGACCGCCATCACCTTCCATACCAAGACATGGCGGTGAATCAGACCTACCGGAGAGCGACCCCCCATCACCTTCTATACCGAGGCATGGCGGTGAATCAGACCTACCGGAGAGCGACCGCCATCACCTTCTATACCGAGACATGGCGGTGAATTAGACCTACCGGAGAGCGACCGCCATCACCTTCTATACCGAGACATGGCGGTGAATTAGACCTACTGGAGAGCGTCTGCCATCACCTTCTATACCGAGACATGGCGGTGAATCAGACCTACCGGAGAGCGACCGCCATCACCTTCTATACAGAGACATGGCGGTGAATCAGACCTACCGGAGAGCGACCGCCATCACCTTCCATACCGAGACATGGCGGTGAATCAGACCTACCGGAGAGCGTCCGCCATCACCTTCCATACCGAGACATGGCGGTGAATCAGACCCACCGGAGAGCGACTGCCTTCACCTTCCATACCGAGACATGGCGGTGAATCAGGCCTACCGGAGAGCAACTGCCATCACCTTCCATACCGAGACGTGGCGGTGAATCAGGCCTACCGGAGAGCGACTGCCATCACCTTCCATACTGAGTCATGGCGGTGAATCAGACCTACCGAAGAGCGACCGCCATCACCTTCTATACTGAGACATGGCGGTGAATCAGACCTACCGGGAGCGTCCGCCATCACCTTCTATACCGAGACATGGCGGTGAATCAGGCCTGCCGGAGAGCGTCCGCCATCACCTTCTATACCGAGACATGGCGGTGAATCAGACCTACCGGAGAGCGACCGCCATCATCTTCCATACCGAGACATGGCGGTGAATCAGGCCTGCCGGAGAGCGACCGCCATCATCTTCCATACCGAGACATGGCGGTGAATCAGACCTACCGGAGAGCGACTGCCATCACGTTCTATACCGAGACATGGCGGTGAATCAGACCTACCGGAGAGCGACCGCCATCACCTTCTATACCGAGACATGGCGGTGAATCAGACCTACCGGAGAGCGACCGCCATCACCTTCTATACCGAGACATGGCGGTGAATCAGACCTACCGGAGAGCGACTGCCATCACCTTCTATACCGAGACATGGCGGTGAATCAGACCTACCGGAGAGCGTCCGCCATCACCTTCTATACCGAGACATGGCCGTGAATCAGACCTACCGGAGAGCATCCGCCATCACCTTCTATACCGAGACATGGCGGTGAATCAGACCTACAGGAGAGCGACCGCCATCACCTACTATACCGAGACATGGCGGTGAATTAGACCTACCGGAGAGCGACCGCCATCACCTTCTATACCGAGACATGGCGGTGAATGAGACCTACCGGAGAGCGTCCCCATCACCTTCTATACCGAGACATGGCGGTGAATCAGACCTACCGGAGAGCGACCGCCATCACCTTCCATACCAAGACATGGCGGTGAATCAGACCTACCGGAGAGCGACCGCCATCACCTTCCATACCAAGACATGGCGGTGAATCAGACCTACCGGAGAGCGACCCCCCATCACCTTCTATACCGAGACATGCCGGTGAATCAGACCTACCGGAGAGCGACCGCCATCACCTTCTATACCGAGGCATGGCGGTGAATCAGACCTACCGGAGAGCGACCGCCATCACCTTCTATACCGAGACATGGCGGTGAATTAGACCTACCGGAGAGCGACCGCCATCACCTTCTATACCGAGACATGGCGGTGAATTAGACCTACTGGAGAGCGTCCGCCATCACCTTCTATACCGAGACATGGCGGTGAATCAGACCTACCGGAGAGCGACCGCCATCACCTTCTATACAGAGACATGGCGGTGAATCAGACCTACCGGAGAGCGACCGCCATCACCTTCCATACCGAGACATGGCGGTGAATCAGACCTACCGGAGAGCGTCCGCCATCACCTTCCATACCGAGACATGGCGGTGAATCAGACCCACCGGAGAGCGACTGCCTTCACCTTCCATACCGAGACATGGCGGTGAATCAGGCCTACCGGAGAGCAACTGCCATCACCTTCCATACCGAGACGTGGCGGTGAATCAGGCCTACCGGAGAGCGACTGCCATCCCCTTCCATACCGAGTCATGGCGGTGAATCAGACCTACCGAA
Source organism: Lithobates septentrionalis (assembly GCA_037952835.1). Taxonomy (NCBI): domain Eukaryota; kingdom Metazoa; phylum Chordata; class Amphibia; order Anura; family Ranidae; genus Lithobates; species Lithobates septentrionalis. Next base: position 242,544 of record JBBDGP010005063.1, on the reverse strand, counting down.
GAGCGACCGCCATCACCTTCTATACTGAGACATGGCGGTGAATCAGACCTACCGGGAGCGTCCGCCATCACCTTCTATACCGAGACATGGCGGTGAATCAGGCCTGCCGGAGAGCGTCCGCCATCACCTTCTATACCGAGACATGGCGGTGAATCAGACCTACCGGAGAGCGACCGCCATCATCTTCCATACCGAGACATGGCGGTGAATCAGGCCTGCCGGAGAGCGACCGCCATCATCTTCCATACCGAGACATGGCGGTGAATCAGACCTATCGGAGAGCGACTGCCATCACGTTCTATACCGAGACATGGCGGTGAATCAGACCTACCGGAGAGCGACCGCCATCACCTTCTATACCGAGACATGGCGGTGAATCAGACCTACCGGAGAGCGACCGCCATCACCTTCTATACCGAGACATGGCGGTGAATCAGACCTACCGGAGAGCGACCGCCATCACCTTCTATACCGAGACATGGCGGTGAATCAGACCTACCGGAGAGCGTCCGCCATCACCTTCTATACCGAGACATGGCGGTGAATCAGACCTACCGGAGAGCGTCCGCCATCACCTTCTATACCGAGACATGGCGGTGAATCAGACCTACAGGAGAGCGACCGCCATCACTTTCTATACCGAGACATGGCGGTGAATTAGACCTACCGGAGAGCGTCCGCCATCACCTTCTATACCGAGACATGGCGGTGAATCAGACCTACCGGAGAGCGACCGCCATCACCTTCTATACCGAGACATGGCGGTGAATCATACCTACCGGAGAGCGTCCGCCATCATCTTCCATACCGAGTCATGGCGGTGAATCAGACCTACCGGAGAGCGTCCGCCATCACCTTCTATACCGAGACATGGCGGTGAATCAGACCTACCGGGAGCGTCCGCCATCACCTTCCTTACCAAGACATGGCGGTGAATCAGACCTACCGGAGAGCGACCGCCATCACCTTCTATACCGAGACATGGCGGTGAATCAGTCCTACCTGGAGCGTCCGCCATCACCTTCTATACCGAGACATGGCGGTGAATCAGACCTACCGGGAGCGTCCGCCATCACCCTCCATACCAAGACATGGCGGTGAATCAGACCTACCGGGAGCGTCCGCCATCACCCTCCATACCAAGACATGGCGGTGAATCAGACCTACCGGAGAACGACCGCCATCACCTTCTATACCGAGACATGGTGGTGAATCAGACCTACCGGAGAGCGACCGCCATCACCTTCTATACCGAGACATGGCGGTGAATCAGACCTACCGGAGAGCGACCGCCATCACCTTCTATACCGAGACATGGCGGTGAATTAGACCTACCAGAGAGCGACCGCCATCACCTACTATACCGAGACATGGCGGTGAATCAGACCTACCGTAGAGCGACCGCCATCACCTTCTATACCGAGACATGGCGGTGAATCAGACCTACCGGAGATCGACCGCCATCACCTTCTATACCGAGACATGGCGGTGAATCAGACCTACCGGAGAGCGACCGCCATCACCTACTATACCGAGACATGGCGGTGAATTAGACCTACCGGAGAGCGACCCCCCATCACCTTCTATACCAAGACATGGCGATGAATTAGACCTACCGGAGAGCGACCGCCATCACCTTCTATACCGAGACATGGCGGTGAATCAGACCTACCAGAGAGCGACCGCCATCACCTACTATACCGAGACATGGCGGTGAATCAGACCTACCGGAGAGCGACCGCCATCACCTACTGTACCGAGACATGGCGGTGAATTAGACCTACCGGAGAGCGACCCCCCATCACCTTCTATACCAAGACATGGCGGTGAATTAGACCTACCGGAGAGCGACCGCCATCACCTTCTATACCGAGACATGGCGGTGAATCAGACCTACCGGAGAGCGACCGCCATCACCTTCCATACCAAGACATGGCGGTGAATCAGACCTACCGGAGAGCGACCGCCATCACCTACTATACCGAGACATGGCGGTGAATTAGACCTACCGGAGAGCGACCCCCCATCACCTTCTATACCAAGACATGGCGGTGAATGAGACCTACCGGAGAGCGTCCCCATCACCTTCTATACCGAGACATGGCGGTGAATCAGACCTACCGGAGAGCGACCGCCATCACCTTCCATACCAAGACATGGCGGTGAATCAGACCTACCGGAGAGCGACCGCCATCACCTTCCATACCAAGACATGGCGGTGAATCAGACCTACCGGAGAGCGACCCCCCATCACCTTCTATACCGAGGCATGGCGGTGAATCAGACCTACCGGAGAGCGACCGCCATCACCTTCTATACCGAGACATGGCGGTGAATTAGACCTACCGGAGAGCGACCGCCATCACCTTCTATACCGAGACATGGCGGTGAATTAGACCTACTGGAGAGCGTCCGCCATCACCTTCTATACCGAGACATGGCGGTGAATCAGACCTACCGGAGAGCGACCGCCATCACCTTCTATACAGAGACATGGCGGTGAATCAGACCTACCGGAGAGCGACCGCCATCACCTTCCATACCGAGACATGGCGGTGAATCAGACCTACCGGAGAGCGTCCGCCATCACCTTCCATACCGAGACATGGCGGTGAATCAGACCCACCGGAGAGCGACTGCCTTCACCTTCCATACCGAGACATGGCAGTGAATCAGGCCTACCGGAGAGCAACTGCCATCACCTTCCATACCGAGACGTGGCGGTGAATCAGGCCTACCGGAGAGCGACTGCCATCACCTTCCATACCGAGTCATGGCGGTGAATCAGACCTACCGAAGAGCGACCGCCATCACCTTCTATACTGAGACATGGCGGTGAATCAGACCTACCGGGAGCGTCCGCCATCACCTTCTATACCGAGACATGGCGGTGAATCAGGCCTGCCGGAGAGCGTCCGCCATCACCTTCTATACCGAGACATGGCGGTGAATCAGACCTACCGGAGAGCGACCGCCATCATCTTCCATACCGAGACATGGCGGTGAATCAGGCCTGCCGGAGAGCGACCGCCATCATCTTCCATACCGAGACATGGCGGTGAATCAGACCTACCGGAGAGCGACTGCCATCACGTTCTATACCGAGACATGGCGGTGAATCAGACCTACCGGAGAGCGACCGCCATCACCTTCTATACCGAGACATGGCGGTGAATCAGACCTACCGGAGAGCGACCGCCATCACCTTCTATACCGAGACATGGCGGTGAATCAGACCTACCGGAGAGCGACTGCCATCACCTTCTATACCGAGACATGGCGGTGAATCAGACCTACCGGAGAGCGTCCGCCATCACCTTCCATACCAAGACATGGCGGTCAATCAGACCTACCGGAGAGCGACCGCCATCACCTTCCATACCAAGACATGGCGGTGAATCAGACCTACCGGAGAGCGACCCCCCATCACCTTCTATACCGAGACATGCCGGTGAATCAGACCTACCGGAGAGCGACCGCCATCACCTTCTATACCGAGGCATGGGGGTGAATCAGACCTACCGGAGAGCGACCGCCATCACCTTCTATACCGAGACATGGTGGTGAATTAGACCTACCGGAGAGCGACCGCCATCACCTTCCATACCGAGACATGGCGGTGAATCAGACCTACCGGAGAGCGTCCGCCATCACCTTCCATACCGAGACATGGCGGTGAATCAGACCCACCGGAGAGCGACTGCCTTCACCTTCCATACCGAGACATGGCGGTGAATCAGGCCTACCGGAGAGCAACTGCCATCACCTTCCATACCGAGACGTGGCGGTGAATCAGGCCTACCGGAGAGCGACTGCCATCCCCTTCCATACCGAGTCATGGCGGTGAATCAGACCTACCGAAGAGCGACCGCCATCACCTTCTATACTGAGACATGGCGGTGAATCAGACCTACCGGGAGCGTCCGCCATCACCTTCTATACCGAGACATGGCGGTGAATCAGGCCTGCCGGAGAGCGTCCGCCATCACCTTCTATACCGAGACATGGCGGTGAATCAGACCTACCGGAGAGCGACCGCCATCATCTTCCATACCGAGACATGGCGGTGAATCAGGCCTGCCGGAGAGCGACCGCCATCATCTTCCATACCGAGACATGGCGGTGAATCAGACCTACCGGAGAGCGACTGCCATCACGTTCTATACCGAGACATGGCGGTGAATCAGACCTACCGGAGAGCGACCGCCATCACCTTCTATACCGAGACATGGCGGTGAATCAGACCTACCGGAGAGCGACCGCCATCACCTTCTATACCGAGACATGGCGGTGAATCAGACCTACCGGAGAGCGACTGCCATCACCTTCTATACCGAGACATGGCGGTGAATCAGACCTACCGGAGAGCGTCCGCCATCACCTTCTATACCGAGACATGGCGGTGAATCAGACCTACCGGAGAGCGACCGACATCACCTTCTATACCGAGACATGGCGGTGAATCAGGCCTGCCGGAGAGCGACCGCCATCACCTTCTGTACCGAGACATGGCGGTGAATCAGACCTACCGGAGAGCGACCGCCATCACCTTCTATACCGAGACATGGTGGTGAATCAGACCTACCGGAGAGCGTCCGCCATCACCTTCCATACAGAGACATGGCGGTGAATCAGGCCTACCGGAGAGCGTCCGCCATCACCTTCCATACCGAGACATGGCGGTGAATCAGACCTACCGGAGAGCGACCGCCATCACCTTCCATACCGAGACATGGCGGTGAATCAGACCTACCGGAGAGCGACCGCCATCACCTTCCATACCGAGACATGGCGGTGAATCAGACCTACCGGAGAGCGTCCGCCATCACCTTCTATACCGAGACATGGCGGTGAATCAGACCTACCGGAGAGCGTCCGCCATCACCTTCCATACCGAGACATGGTGGTGAATCAGACCTACCGGAGAGCGACCCCCCATCACCTTCTATACCGAGACATGGCGGTGAATCAGACCTACCGGAGAGCGTCCGCCATCACCTTCCATACCGAGACATGGCGGTGAATCAGACCTACCGGAGAGCGACCCCCCATCACCTTCTATACCGAGACATGGCGGTGAATCAGACCTACCGGAGAGCATCCGCCATCACCTTCCATACCGAGACATGGCGGTGAATCAGACCTACCGGAGAGCGTCCGCCATCACCTTCCATACAGAGACATGGCGGTGAATCAGACCTACCGGAGAGCGACCGCCATCACCTTCTATACCGAGACACGGCGGTGAATCAGACCTACCGGAGAGCGACCCCCCATCACCTTCTATACCGAGACATGGCGGTGAATCAGACCTACCGGAGAGCGTCCGCCATCACCTTCCATACCGAGACATGGCGGTGAATCAGACCTACCGGAGAGCGACCCCCCATCACCTTCTATACCGAGACATGGCGGTGAATCAGACCTACCGGAGAGCGTCCGCCATCACCTTCCATACCGAGACATGGCGGTGAATCAGACCTACCGGAGAGCGTCCGCCATCACCTTCCATACCGAGACATGGCGGTGAATCAGGCCTACCGGAGAGCGACTGCCATCACCTTCCATACCGAGACATGGCGGTGAATCAGACCTACCGGAGAGCGACCGCCATCACCTTCTATACCGAGACATGGCGGTGAATCAGACCTACCGGAGAGCGTCCGCCATCACCTTCTATACCGAGACATGGCGGTGAATCAGACCTACCGGAGAGCGACCGCCATCACCTACTATACCGAGACATGGCGGTGAATCAGACCTACCGGAGAGCGTCCGCCATCACCTTCTATACCGAGACATGGCGGTGAATCAGACCTACCGGAGAGCGACCGCCATCACCTACTATACCGAGACATGGCGGTGAATCAGACCTACCGGAGAGCGACCGCCATCACCTACTATACCGAGACATGGCGGTGAATCAGACCTACCGGAGAGCGACCGCCATCACCTACTATACCAAGACATGGCGGTGAATCAGACCTACCGGAGAGCGACCGCCATCACCTACTATACCGAGACATGGCGGTGAATCAGACCTACCGGAGAGCGACCGCCATCACCTTCCATACCAAGACATGGCGGTGAATGAGACCTACCGGAGAGCGACCGCCATCACCTTCCATACCGAGACATGGCGGTGAATCAGACCTAGCGGAGAGCGACCGCCATCACCTTCTATACCGAGACATGGCGGTGAATGAGACCTACCGGAGAGCGACCCCATCACTTTCTATACCGAGACATGGCGGTGAATCAGACCTACCGGAGAGCGACCGCCATCACCTTCTATACCGAGACATGGCGGTGAATCAGACCTACCGGAGAGCGTCCGCCATCACCTTCTATACCGAGACATGGCGGTAAATCAGACCTACCGGAGAACGACCGCCATCACCTTCTATACCGAGACATGGCGGTGAATCAGACCTACCGGAGAGCGACCGCCATCACCTTCTATACCGAGACATGGCGGTGAATCAGACCTACCGGAGAGCGACCGCCATCACCTTCTATACCGAGACATGGCGGTGAATTAGACCTACCGGAGAGCGACCGCCATCACCTACTATACCGAGACATGGCGGTGAATCAGACCTACCGGAGAGCGACCGCCATCATCTTCTATACCGAGACATGGCGGTGAATCAGACCTACCGGAGAGCGACCGCCATCACCTTCTATACCGAGACATGGCGGTGAATCAGGCCTACCGGAGAGCGACCGCCATCACCTTCTATACCGAGACATGGCGGTGAATCAGACCTACCGGAGAGCGACCGCCATCACCTTCTATACCGAGACATGGCGGTGAATGAGACCTACCGGAGAGCGACCGCCATCACCTTCTATACCGAGACATGGCGGTGAATCAGACCTACCGGAGAGCGTCCGCCATCACCTTCCATACAGAGACATGGCGGTGAATCAGACCTACCGGAGAGCGACCGCCATCACCTTCTATACCGAGACATGGCGGTGAATCAGACCTACCGGAGAGCGACCCCCCATCACCTTCTATACCGAGACATGGCGGTGAATCAGACCTACCGGAGAGCGTCCGCCATCACCTTCCATACCGAGACATGGCGGTGAATCAGACCTACCGGAGAGCGACCCCCCATCACCTTCTATACCGAGACATGGCGGTGAATCAGACCTACCGGAGAGCGTCCGCCATCACCTTCCATACCGAGACATGGCGGTGAATCAGACCTACCGGAGAGCGTCCGCCATCACCTTCCATACCGAGACATGGCGGTGAATCAGGCCTACCGGAGAGCGACTGCCATCACCTTCCATACCGAGACATGGCGGTGAATCAGACCTACCGGAGAGCGACCGCCATCACCTTCTATACCGAGACATGGCGGTGAATCAGACCTACCGGAGAGCGTCCGCCATCACCTTCTATACCGAGACATGGCGGTGAATCAGACCTACCGGAGAGCGACCGCCATCACCTACTATACCGAGACATGGCGGTGAATCAGACCTACCGGAGAGCGTCCGCCATCACCTTCTATACCGAGACATGGCGGTGAATCAGACCTACCGGAGAGCGACCGCCATCACCTACTATACCGAGACATGGCGGTGAATCAGACCTACCGGAGAGCGACCGCCATCACCTACTATACCAAGACATGGCGGTGAATCAGACCTACCGGAGAGCGACCGCCATCACCTACTATACCGAGACATGGCGGTGAATCAGACCTACCGGAGAGCGACCGCCATCACCTTCCATACCAAGACATGGCGGTGAATGAGACCTACCGGAGAGCGACCGCCATCACCTTCCATACCGAGACATGGCGGTGAATCAGACCTAGCGGAGAGCGACCGCCATCACCTTCTATACCGAGACATGGCGGTGAATGAGACCTACCGGAGAGCGACCCCATCACTTTCTATACCGAGACATGGCGGTGAATCAGACCTACCGGAGAGCGACCGCCATCACCTTCTATACCGAGACATGGCGGTGAATCAGACCTACCGGAGAGCGTCCGCCATCACCTTCTATACCGAGACATGGCGGTAAATCAGACCTACCGGAGAACGACCGCCATCACCTTCTATACCGAGACATGGCGGTGAATCAGACCTACCGGAGAGCGACCGCCATCACCTTCTATACCGAGACATGGCGGTGAATCAGACCTACCGGAGAGCGACCGCCATCACCTTCTATACCGAGACATGGCGGTGAATTAGACCTACCGGAGAGCGACCGCCATCACCTACTATACCGAGACATGGCGGTGAATCAGACCTACCGGAGAGCGACCGCCATCATCTTCTATACCGAGACATGGCGGTGAATCAGACCTACCGGAGAGCGACCGCCATCACCTTCTATACCGAGACATGGCGGTGAATCAGGCCTACCGGAGAGCGACCGCCATCACCTTCTATACCGAGACATGGCGGTGAATCAGACCTACCGGAGAGCGACCGCCATCACCTTCTATACCGAGACATGGCGGTGAATTAGACCTACCGGAGAGCGACCGCCATCACCTTCTATACCGAGACATGGCGGTGAATCAGACCTACCGGAGAACGACCGCCATCACCTTCCATACCAAGACATGGCGGTGAATCAGACCTACCGGAGAGCGACCGCCATCACCTTCCATACCGAGACATGGCGGTGAATCAGACCTACCGGAGAGCGACTGCCATCACCTTCTATACCGAGACATGGCGGTGAATCAGACCTACCGGAGAGCGACCGCCATCACCTTCCATACCGAGACATGGCGGTGAATCAGACCTACCGGAGAACGACCGCCATCACCGTCTATACCGAGACATGGTGGTGAATCAGACCTACCAGAGAGCGACCGCCATCACCTTCTATACCGAGACATGGCGGTGAATCAGACCTACCGGAGAGCGACTGCCATCACCTTCTATACCGAGACATGGCGGTGAATCAGACCTACCGGAGAACGACCGCCATCACCTTCCATACCAAGACATGGCGGTGAATCAGACCTACCGGAGAGCGACCGCCATCACCTTCTATACCGAGACATGGCGGTGAATCAGACCTACCGGAGAGCGACCGCCATCACCTTCTATACCGAGACATGGCGGTGAATCAGACCTACCGGAGAGCGACCGCCATCACCTACTATACCGAGACATGGCGGTGAATTAGACCTACCGGAGAGCGACCCCCCATCACCTTCTATACCAAGACATGGCGGTGAATTAGACCTACCGGAGAGCGACCGCCATCACCTTCTATACCGAGACATGGCGGTGAATCAGACCTACCGGAGAGCGACCGCCATCACCTTCCATACCAAGACATGGCGGTGAATCAGACCTACCGGAGAGCGACCGCCATCACCTACTATACCGAGACATGGCGGTGAATTAGACCTACCGGAGAGCGACCCCCCATCACCTTCTATACCAAGACATGGCGGTGAATGAGACCTACCGGAGAGCGTCCCCATCACCTTCTATACCGAGACATGGCGGTGAATCAGACCTACCGGAGAGCGACCGCCATCACCTTCCATACCAAGACATGGCGGTGAATCAGACCTACCGGAGAGCGACCGCCATCACCTTCCATACCAAGACATGGCGGTGAATCAGACCTACCGGAGAGCGACCCCCCATCACCTTCTATACCGAGGCATGGCGGTGAATCAGACCTACCGGAGAGCGACCGCCATCACCTTCTATACCGAGACATGGCGGTGAATTAGACCTACCGGAGAGCGACCGCCATCACCTTCTATACCGAGACATGGCGGTGAATTAGACCTACTGGAGAGCGTCTGCCATCACCTTCTATACCGAGACATGGCGGTGAATCAGACCTACCGGAGAGCGACCGCCATCACCTTCTATACAGAGACATGGCGGTGAATCAGACCTACCGGAGAGCGACCGCCATCACCTTCCATACCGAGACATGGCGGTGAATCAGACCTACCGGAGAGCGTCCGCCATCACCTTCCATACCGAGACATGGCGGTGAATCAGACCCACCGGAGAGCGTCTGCCTTCACCTTCCATACCGAGACATGGCGGTGAATCAGGCCTACCGGAGAGCAACTGCCATCACCTTCCATACCGAGACGTGGCGGTGAATCAGGCCTACCGGAGAGCGACTGCCATCACCTTCCATACTGAGTCATGGCGGTGAATCAGACCTACCGAAGAGCGACCGCCATCACCTTCTATACTGAGACATGGCGGTGAATCAGACCTACCGGGAGCGTCCGCCATCACCTTCTATACCGAGACATGGCGGTGAATCAGGCCTGCCGGAGAGCGTCCGCCATCACCTTCTATACCGAGACATGGCGGTGAATCAGACCTACCGGAGAGCGACCGCCATCATCTTCCATACCGAGACATGGCGGTGAATCAGGCCTGCCGGAGAGCGACCGCCATCATCTTCCATACCGAGACATGGCGGTGAATCAGACCTACCGGAGAGCGACTGCCATCACGTTCTATACCGAGACATGGCGGTGAATCAGACCTACCGGAGAGCGACCGCCATCACCTTCTATACCGAGACATGGCGGTGAATCAGACCTACCGGAGAGCGACCGCCATCACCTTCTATACCGAGACATGGCGGTGAATCAGACCTACCGGAGAGCGACTGCCATCACCTTCTATACCGAGACATGGCGGTGAATCAGACCTACCGGAGAGCGTCCGCCATCACCTTCTATACCGAGACATGGCCGTGAATCAGACCTACCGGAGAGCGTCCGCCATCACCTTCTATACCGAGACATGGCGGTGAATCAGACCTACAGGAGAGCGACCGCCATCACCTACTATACCGAGACATGGCGGTGAATTAGACCTACCGGAGAGCGACCGCCATCACCTTCTATACCGAGACATGGCGGTGAATGAGACCTACCGGAGAGCGTCCCCATCACCTTCTATACCGAGACATGGCGGTGAATCAGACCTACCGGAGAGCGACCGCCATCACCTTCCATACCAAGACATGGCGGTGAATCAGACCTACCGGAGAGCGACCGCCATCACCTTCCATACCGAGACATGGCGGTGAATCAGACCTACCGGAGAGCGTCCGCCATCACCTTCCATACAGAGACATGGCGGTGAATCAGACCTACCGGAGAGCGACCGCCATCACCTTCTATACCGAGACATGGCGGTGAATCAGACCTACCGGAGAGCGACCCCCCATCACCTTCTATACCGAGACATGGCGGTGAATCAGACCTACCGGAGAGCGTCCGCCATCACCTTCCATACCGAGACATGGCGGTGAATCAGACCTACCGGAGAGCGACCCCCCATCACCTTCTATACCGAGACATGGCGGTGAATCAGACCTACCGGAGAGCGTCCGCCATCACCTTCCATACCGAGACATGGCGGTGAATCAGACCTACCGGAGAGCGTCCGCCATCACCTTCCATACCGAGACATGGCGGTGAATCAGGCCTACCGGAGAGCGACTGCCATCACCTTCCATACCGAGACATGGCGGTGAATCAGACCTACCGGAGAGCGACCGCCATCACCTTCTATACCGAGACATGGCGGTGAATCAGACCTACCGGAGAGCGTCCGCCATCACCTTCTATACCGAGACATGGCGGTGAATCAGACCTACCGGAGAGCGACCGCCATCACCTACTATACCGAGACATGGCGGTGAATCAGACCTACCGGAGAGCGTCCGCCATCACCTTCTATACCGAGACATGGCGGTGAATCAGACCTACCGGAGAGCGACCGCCATCACCTACTATACCGAGACATGGCGGTGAATCAGACCTACCGGAGAGCGACCGCCATCACCTACTATACCAAGACATGGCGGTGAATCAGACCTACCGGAGAGCGACCGCCATCACCTACTATACCGAGACATGGCGGTGAATCAGACCTACCGGAGAGCGACCGCCATCACCTTCCATACCAAGACATGGCGGTGAATGAGACCTACCGGAGAGCGACCGCCATCACCTTCCATACCGAGACATGGCGGTGAATCAGACCTAGCGGAGAGCGACCGCCATCACCTTCTATACCGAGACATGGCGGTGAATGAGACCTACCGGAGAGCGACCCCATCACTTTCTATACCGAGACATGGCGGTGAATCAGACCTACCGGAGAGCGACCGCCATCACCTTCTATACCGAGACATGGCGGTGAATCAGACCTACCGGAGAGCGTCCGCCATCACCTTCTATACCGAGACATGGCGGTAAATCAGACCTACCGGAGAACGACCGCCATCACCTTCTATACCGAGACATGGCGGTGAATCAGACCTACCGGAGAGCGACCGCCATCACCTTCTATACCGAGACATGGCGGTGAATCAGACCTACCGGAGAGCGACCGCCATCACCTTCTATACCGAGACATGGCGGTGAATTAGACCTACCGGAGAGCGACCGCCATCACCTACTATACCGAGACATGGCGGTGAATCAGACCTACCGGAGAGCGACCGCCATCATCTTCTATACCGAGACATGGCGGTGAATCAGACCTACCGGAGAGCGACCGCCATCACCTTCTATACCGAGACATGGCGGTGAATCAGGCCTACCGGAGAGCGACCGCCATCACCTTCTATACCGAGACATGGCGGTGAATCAGACCTACCGGAGAGCGACCGCCATCACCTTCTATACCGAGACATGGCGGTGAATTAGACCTACCGGAGAGCGACCGCCATCACCTTCTATACCGAGACATGGCGGTGAATCAGACCTACCGGAGAACGACCGCCATCACCTTCCATACCAAGACATGGCGGTGAATCAGACCTACCGGAGAGCGACCGCCATCACCTTCCATACCGAGACATGGCGGTGAATCAGACCTACCGGAGAGCGACTGCCATCACCTTCTATACCGAGACATGGCGGTGAATCAGACCTACCGGAGAGCGACCGCCATCACCTTCCATACCGAGACATGGCGGTGAATCAGACCTACCGGAGAACGACCGCCATCACCGTCTATACCGAGACATGGTGGTGAATCAGACCTACCAGAGAGCGACCGCCATCACCTTCTATACCGAGACATGGCGGTGAATCAGACCTACCGGAGAGCGACTGCCATCACCTTCTATACCGAGACATGGCGGTGAATCAGACCTACCGGAGAACGACCGCCATCACCTTCCATACCAAGACATGGCGGTGAATCAGACCTACCGGAGAGCGACCGCCATCACCTTCTATACCGAGACATGGCGGTGAATCAGACCTACCGGAGAGCGACCGCCATCACCTTCTATACCGAGACATGGCGGTGAATCAGACCTACCGGAGAGCGACCGCCATCACCTACTATACCGAGACATGGCGGTGAATTAGACCTACCGGAGAGCGACCCCCCATCACCTTCTATACCAAGACATGGCGGTGAATTAGACCTACCGGAGAGCGACCGCCATCACCTTCTATACCGAGACATGGCGGTGAATCAGACCTACCGGAGAGCGACCGCCATCACCTTCCATACCAAGACATGGCGGTGAATCAGACCTACCGGAGAGCGACCGCCATCACCTACTATACCGAGACATGGCGGTGAATTAGACCTACCGGAGAGCGACCCCCCATCACCTTCTATACCAAGACATGGCGGTGAATGAGACCTACCGGAGAGCGTCCCCATCACCTTCTATACCGAGACATGGCGGTGAATCAGACCTACCGGAGAGCGACCGCCATCACCTTCCATACCAAGACATGGCGGTGAATCAGACCTACCGGAGAGCGACCGCCATCACCTTCCATACCAAGACATGGCGGTGAATCAGACCTACCGGAGAGCGACCCCCCATCACCTTCTATACCGAGGCATGGCGGTGAATCAGACCTACCGGAGAGCGACCGCCATCACCTTCTATACCGAGACATGGCGGTGAATTAGACCTACCGGAGAGCGACCGCCATCACCTTCTATACCGAGACATGGCGGTGAATTAGACCTACTGGAGAGCGTCTGCCATCACCTTCTATACCGAGACATGGCGGTGAATCAGACCTACCGGAGAGCGACCGCCATCACCTTCTATACAGAGACATGGCGGTGAATCAGACCTACCGGAGAGCGACCGCCATCACCTTCCATACCGAGACATGGCGGTGAATCAGACCTACCGGAGAGCGTCCGCCATCACCTTCCATACCGAGACATGGCGGTGAATCAGACCCACCGGAGAGCGTCTGCCTTCACCTTCCATACCGAGACATGGCGGTGAATCAGGCCTACCGGAGAGCAACTGCCATCACCTTCCATACCGAGACGTGGCGGTGAATCAGGCCTACCGGAGAGCGACTGCCATCACCTTCCATACTGAGTCATGGCGGTGAATCAGACCTACCGAAGAGCGACCGCCATCACCTTCTATACTGAGACATGGCGGTGAATCAGACCTACCGGGAGCGTCCGCCATCACCTTCTATACCGAGACATGGCGGTGAATCAGGCCTGCCGGAGAGCGTCCGCCATCACCTTCTATACCGAGACATGGCGGTGAATCAGACCTACCGGAGAGCGACCGCCATCATCTTCCATACCGAGACATGGCGGTGAATCAGGCCTGCCGGAGAGCGACCGCCATCATCTTCCATACCGAGACATGGCGGTGAATCAGACCTACCGGAGAGCGACTGCCATCACGTTCTATACCGAGACATGGCGGTGAATCAGACCTACCGGAGAGCGACCGCCATCACCTTCTATACCGAGACATGGCGGTGAATCAGACCTACCGGAGAGCGACCGCCATCACCTTCTATACCGAGACATGGCGGTGAATCAGACCTACCGGAGAGCGACTGCCATCACCTTCTATACCGAGACATGGCGGTGAATCAGACCTACCGGAGAGCGTCCGCCATCACCTTCTATACCGAGACATGGCCGTGAATCAGACCTACCGGAGAGCGTCCGCCATCACCTTCTATACCGAGACATGGCGGTGAATCAGACCTACAGGAGAGCGACCGCCATCACCTACTATACCGAGACATGGCGGTGAATTAGACCTACCGGAGAGCGACCGCCATCACCTTCTATACCGAGACATGGCGGTGAATGAGACCTACCGGAGAGCGTCCCCATCACCTTCTATACCGAGACATGGCGGTGAATCAGACCTACCGGAGAGCGACCGCCATCACCTTCCATACCAAGACATGGCGGTGAATCAGACCTACCGGAGAGCGACCGCCATCACCTTCCATACCAAGACATGGCGGTGAATCAGACCTACCGGAGAGCGACCCCCCATCACCTTCTATACCGAGACATGCCGGTGAATCAGACCTACCGGAGAGCGACCGCCATCACCTTCTATACCGAGGCATGGCGGTGAATCAGACCTACCGGAGAGCGACCGCCATCACCTTCTATACCGAGACATGGCGGTGAATTAGACCTACCGGAGAGCGACCGCCATCACCTTCTATACCGAGACATGGCGGTGAATTAGACCTACTGGAGAGCGTCCGCCATCACCTTCTATACCGAGACATGGCGGTGAATCAGACCTACCGGAGAGCGACCGCCATCACCTTCTATACAGAGACATGGCGGTGAATCAGACCTACCGGAGAGCGACCGCCATCACCTTCCATACCGAGACATGGCGGTGAATCAGACCTACCGGAGAGCGTCCGCCATCACCTTCCATACCGAGACATGGCGGTGAATCAGACCCACCGGAGAGCGACTGCCTTCACCTTCCATACCGAGACATGGCGGTGAATCAGGCCTACCGGAGAGCAACTGCCATCACCTTCCATACCGAGACGTGGCGGTGAATCAGGCCTACCGGAGAGCGACTGCCATCCCCTTCCATACCGAGTCATGGCGGTGAATCAGACCTACCGAAGAGCGACCGCCATCACCTTCTATACTGAGACATGGCGGTGAATCAGACCTACCGGGAGCGTCCGCCATCACCTTCTATACCGAGACATGGCGGTGAATCAGGCCTGCCGGAGAGCGTCCGCCATCACCTTCTATACCGAGACATGGCGGTGAATCAGACCTACCGGAGAGCGACCGCCATCATCTTCCATACCGAGACATGGCGGTGAATCAGGCCTGCCGGAGAGCGACCGCCATCATCTTCCATACCGAGACATGGCGGTGAATCAGACCTATCGGAGAGCGACTGCCATCACGTTCTATACCGAGACATGGCGGTGAATCAGACCTACCGGAGAGCGACCGCCATCACCTTCTATACCGAGACATGGCGGTGAATCAGACCTACCGGAGAGCGACCGCCATCACCTTCTATACCGAGACATGGCGGTGAATCAGACCTACCGGAGAGCGACTGCCATCACCTTCTATACCGAGACATGGCGATGAATCAGACCTACCGGAGAGCGTCCGCCATCACCTTCTATACCGAGACATGGCGGTGAATCAGACCTACCGGAGAGCGTCCGCCATCACCTTCTATACCGAGACATGGCGGTGAATCAGACCTACAGGAGAGCGACCGCCATCACTTTCTATACCGAGACATGGCGGTGAATTAGACCTACCGGAGAGCGTCCGCCATCACCTTCTATACCGAGACATGGCGGTGAATCAGACCTACCGGAGAGCGACCGCCATCACCTTCTATACCGAGACATGGCGGTGAATCATACCTACCGGAGAGCGTCCGCCATCATCTTCCATACCGAGTCATGGCGGTGAATCAGACCTACCGGAGAGCGTCCGCCATCACCTTCTATACCGAGACATGGCGGTGAATCAGACCTACCGGGAGCGTCCGCCATCACCTTCCTTACCAAGACATGGCGGTGAATCAGACCTACCGGAGAGCGACCGCCATCACCTTCTATACCGAGACATGGCGGTGAATCAGTCCTACCTGGAGCGTCCGCCATCACCTTCTATACCGAGACATGGCGGTGAATCAGACCTACCGGGAGCGTCCGCCATCACCCTCCATACCAAGACATGGCGGTGAATCAGACCTACCGGAGAACGACCGCCATCACCTTCTATACCGAGACATGGTGGTGAATCAGACCTACCGGAGAGCGACCGCCATTACCTTCTATACCGAGACATGGCGGTGAATCAGACCTACCGGAGAGCGACCGCCATTACCTTCTATACCGAGACATGACGGTGAATCAGGCCTACCGGAGAGCGACCGCCATCACCTACTATACCGAGACATGGCGGTGAATTAGACCTACCGGAGAGTGACCGCCATCACCTTCTATACCGAGACATGGCAGTGAATTAGACCTACCGGAGAGCGACCGCC
The DNA here is from genome assembly GCA_037952835.1 of Lithobates septentrionalis. Taxonomy (NCBI): domain Eukaryota; kingdom Metazoa; phylum Chordata; class Amphibia; order Anura; family Ranidae; genus Lithobates; species Lithobates septentrionalis. The sequence goes on along the minus strand of JBBDGP010005063.1, from coordinate 225,230 downwards.
ATCACCTTCTATACCGAGACATGGCGGTGAATCAGACCTACCGGAGAGCGACCGCCATTACCTTCTATACCGAGACATGTCGGTGAATTAGACCTACCGGAGAGCGACCGCCATCACCTTCTATACTGAGGCATGGCGGTGAATCAGACCTACCGGAGAGCGACCGCCATCACCTTCCATACCAAGACATGGCGGTGAATCAGACCTACCGGAGAGCGACCCCCCCTTCACCTTCTATACCGAGGCATGGCGGTGAATCAGACCTACCGGAGAGCGACCGCCGTCACCTTCTATACCGAGACATGGCGATGAATCAGGCCTACCGGAGAGCGACTGCCATCACCTTCCATACCGAGTCATGGCGATGAATCAGGCCTGCCGGAGAGCGACCGCCATCACCTTCTATACCGAGACATGGCGGTGAATCAGACCTACCGGAGAGCGTCCGCCATCACCTTCCATACCGAGACATGGTGGTGAATCAGACCTACCGGAGAGCGACCGCCATCACCTTCTATACCGAGACATGGCGGTGAATCAGACCTACCGGAGAGCGACCGCCATCACCTTCCATACCAAGACATGGCGGTGAATCAGACCTACCGGAGAGCGACCGCCATCACCTTCCATACCAAGACATGGCGGTGAATCAGACCTACCGGAGAGCGACCCCCCATCACCTTCTATACCGAGGCATGGCGGTGAATCAGACCTACCGGAGAGCGACCGCCATCACCTTCTATACCGAGACATGGCGGTGAATTAGACCTACCGGAGAGCGACCGCCATCACCTTCTATACCGAGACATGGCGGTGAATTAGACCTACTGGAGAGCGTCCGCCATCACCTTCTATACCGAGACATGGCGGTGAATCAGACCTACCGGAGAGCGACCGCCATCACCTTCTATACAGAGACATGGCGGTGAATCAGACCTACCGGAGAGCGACCGCCATCACCTTCCATACCGAGACATGGCGGTGAATCAGACCTACCGGAGAGCGTCCGCCATCACCTTCCATACCGAGACATGGCGGTGAATCAGACCCACCGGAGAGCGACTGCCTTCACCTTCCATACCGAGACATGGCAGTGAATCAGGCCTACCGGAGAGCAACTGCCATCACCTTCCATACCGAGACGTGGCGGTGAATCAGGCCTACCGGAGAGCGACTGCCATCACCTTCCATACCGAGTCATGGCGGTGAATCAGACCTACCGAAGAGCGACCGCCATCACCTTCTATACTGAGACATGGCGGTGAATCAGACCTACCGGGAGCGTCCGCCATCACCTTCTATACCGAGACATGGCGGTGAATCAGGCCTGCCGGAGAGCGTCCGCCATCACCTTCTATACCGAGACATGGCGGTGAATCAGACCTACCGGAGAGCGACCGCCATCATCTTCCATACCGAGACATGGCGGTGAATCAGGCCTGCCGGAGAGCGACCGCCATCATCTTCCATACCGAGACATGGCGGTGAATCAGACCTACCGGAGAGCGACTGCCATCACGTTCTATACCGAGACATGGCGGTGAATCAGACCTACCGGAGAGCGACCGCCATCACCTTCTATACCGAGACATGGCGGTGAATCAGACCTACCGGAGAGCGACCGCCATCACCTTCTATACCGAGACATGGCGGTGAATCAGACCTACCGGAGAGCGACTGCCATCACCTTCTATACCGAGACATGGCGGTGAATCAGACCTACCGGAGAGCGTCCGCCATCACCTTCCATACCAAGACATGGCGGTCAATCAGACCTACCGGAGAGCGACCGCCATCACCTTCCATACCAAGACATGGCGGTGAATCAGACCTACCGGAGAGCGACCCCCCATCACCTTCTATACCGAGACATGCCGGTGAATCAGACCTACCGGAGAGCGACCGCCATCACCTTCTATACCGAGGCATGGGGGTGAATCAGACCTACCGGAGAGCGACCGCCATCACCTTCTATACCGAGACATGGTGGTGAATTAGACCTACCGGAGAGCGACCGCCATCACCTTCCATACCGAGACATGGCGGTGAATCAGACCTACCGGAGAGCGTCCGCCATCACCTTCCATACCGAGACATGGCGGTGAATCAGACCCACCGGAGAGCGACTGCCTTCACCTTCCATACCGAGACATGGCGGTGAATCAGGCCTACCGGAGAGCAACTGCCATCACCTTCCATACCGAGACGTGGCGGTGAATCAGGCCTACCGGAGAGCGACTGCCATCCCCTTCCATACCGAGTCATGGCGGTGAATCAGACCTACCGAAGAGCGACCGCCATCACCTTCTATACTGAGACATGGCGGTGAATCAGACCTACCGGGAGCGTCCGCCATCACCTTCTATACCGAGACATGGCGGTGAATCAGGCCTGCCGGAGAGCGTCCGCCATCACCTTCTATACCGAGACATGGCGGTGAATCAGACCTACCGGAGAGCGACCGCCATCATCTTCCATACCGAGACATGGCGGTGAATCAGGCCTGCCGGAGAGCGACCGCCATCATCTTCCATACCGAGACATGGCGGTGAATCAGACCTACCGGAGAGCGACTGCCATCACGTTCTATACCGAGACATGGCGGTGAATCAGACCTACCGGAGAGCGACCGCCATCACCTTCTATACCGAGACATGGCGGTGAATCAGACCTACCGGAGAGCGACCGCCATCACCTTCTATACCGAGACATGGCGGTGAATCAGACCTACCGGAGAGCGACTGCCATCACCTTCTATACCGAGACATGGCGGTGAATCAGACCTACCGGAGAGCGTCCGCCATCACCTTCTATACCGAGACATGGCGGTGAATCAGACCTACCGGAGAGCGACCGCCATCATCTTCCATACCGAGACATGGCGGTGAATCAGACCTACCGGAGAGCGACTGCCATCACGTTCTATACCGAGACATGGCGGTGAATCAGACCTACCGGAGAGCGACCGCCATCACCTTCTATACCGAGACATGGCGGTGAATCAGACCTACCGGAGAGCGACCGCCATCACCTTCTATACCGAGACATGGCGGTGAATCAGACCTACCGGAGAGCGACTGCCATCACCTTCTATACCGAGACATGGCGGTGAATCAGACCTACCGGAGAGCGTCCGCCATCACCTTCTATACCGAGACATGGCGGTGAATCAGACCTACCGGAGAGCGACCGACATCACCTTCTATACCGAGACATGGCGGTGAATCAGGCCTGCCGGAGAGCGACCGCCATCACCTTCTATACCGAGACATGGTGGTGAATCAGACCTACCGGAGAGCGTCCGCCATCACCTTCCATACAGAGACATGGCGGTGAATCAGGCCTACCGGAGAGCGTCCGCCATCACCTTCCATACCGAGACATGGCGGTGAATCAGACCTACCGGAGAGCGACCGCCATCACCTTCCATACCGAGACATGGCGGTGAATCAGACCTACCGGAGAGCGACCGCCATCACCTTCCATACCGAGACATGGCGGTGAATCAGACCTACCGGAGAGCGTCCGCCATCACCTTCTATACCGAGACATGGCGGTGAATCAGACCTACCGGAGAGCGTCCGCCATCACCTTCCATACCGAGACATGGTGGTGAATCAGACCTACCGGAGAGCGACCGCCATCACCTTCCATACCAAGACATGGCGGTGAATCAGACCTACCGGAGAGCGACCCCCCATCACCTTCTATACCGAGACATGGCGGTGAATCAGACCTACCGGAGAGCATCCGCCATCACCTTCCATACCGAGACATGGCGGTGAATCAGACCTACCGGAGAGCGTCCGCCATCACCTTCCATACAGAGACATGGCGGTGAATCAGACCTACCGGAGAGCGACCGCCATCACCTTCTATACCGAGACACGGCGGTGAATCAGACCTACCGGAGAGCGACCCCCCATCACCTTCTATACCGAGACATGGCGGTGAATCAGACCTACCGGAGAGCGTCCGCCATCACCTTCCATACCGAGACATGGCGGTGAATCAGACCTACCGGAGAGCGACCCCCCATCACCTTCTATACCGAGACATGGCGGTGAATCAGACCTACCGGAGAGCGTCCGCCATCACCTTCCATACCGAGACATGGCGGTGAATCAGACCTACCGGAGAGCGTCCGCCATCACCTTCCATACCGAGACATGGCGGTGAATCAGGCCTACCGGAGAGCGACTGCCATCACCTTCCATACCGAGACATGGCGGTGAATCAGACCTACCGGAGAGCGACCGCCATCACCTTCTATACCGAGACATGGCGGTGAATCAGACCTACCGGAGAGCGTCCGCCATCACCTTCTATACCGAGACATGGCGGTGAATCAGACCTACCGGAGAGCGACCGCCATCACCTACTATACCGAGACATGGCGGTGAATCAGACCTACCGGAGAGCGTCCGCCATCACCTTCTATACCGAGACATGGCGGTGAATCAGACCTACCGGAGAGCGACCGCCATCACCTACTATACCGAGACATGGCGGTGAATCAGACCTACCGGAGAGCGACCGCCATCACCTACTATACCGAGACATGGCGGTGAATCAGACCTACCGGAGAGCGACCGCCATCACCTACTATACCAAGACATGGCGGTGAATCAGACCTACCGGAGAGCGACCGCCATCACCTACTATACCGAGACATGGCGGTGAATCAGACCTACCGGAGAGCGACCGCCATCACCTTCCATACCAAGACATGGCGGTGAATGAGACCTACCGGAGAGCGACCGCCATCACCTTCCATACCGAGACATGGCGGTGAATCAGACCTAGCGGAGAGCGACCGCCATCACCTTCTATACCGAGACATGGCGGTGAATGAGACCTACCGGAGAGCGACCCCATCACTTTCTATACCGAGACATGGCGGTGAATCAGACCTACCGGAGAGCGACCGCCATCACCTTCTATACCGAGACATGGCGGTGAATCAGACCTACCGGAGAGCGTCCGCCATCACCTTCTATACCGAGACATGGCGGTAAATCAGACCTACCGGAGAACGACCGCCATCACCTTCTATACCGAGACATGGCGGTGAATCAGACCTACCGGAGAGCGACCGCCATCACCTTCTATACCGAGACATGGCGGTGAATCAGACCTACCGGAGAGCGACCGCCATCACCTTCTATACCGAGACATGGCGGTGAATTAGACCTACCGGAGAGCGACCGCCATCACCTACTATACCGAGACATGGCGGTGAATCAGACCTACCGGAGAGCGACCGCCATCATCTTCTATACCGAGACATGGCGGTGAATCAGACCTACCGGAGAGCGACCGCCATCACCTTCTATACCGAGACATGGCGGTGAATCAGGCCTACCGGAGAGCGACCGCCATCACCTTCTATACCGAGACATGGCGGTGAATCAGACCTACCGGAGAGCGACCGCCATCACCTTCTATACCGAGACATGGCGGTGAATGAGACCTACCGGAGAGCGACCGCCATCACCTTCTATACCGAGACATGGCGGTGAATCAGACCTACCGGAGAGCGTCCGCCATCACCTTCCATACAGAGACATGGCGGTGAATCAGACCTACCGGAGAGCGACCGCCATCACCTTCTATACCGAGACATGGCGGTGAATCAGACCTACCGGAGAGCGACCCCCCATCACCTTCTATACCGAGACATGGCGGTGAATCAGACCTACCGGAGAGCGTCCGCCATCACCTTCCATACCGAGACATGGCGGTGAATCAGACCTACCGGAGAGCGACCCCCCATCACCTTCTATACCGAGACATGGCGGTGAATCAGACCTACCGGAGAGCGTCCGCCATCACCTTCCATACCGAGACATGGCGGTGAATCAGACCTACCGGAGAGCGTCCGCCATCACCTTCCATACCGAGACATGGCGGTGAATCAGGCCTACCGGAGAGCGACTGCCATCACCTTCCATACCGAGACATGGCGGTGAATCAGACCTACCGGAGAGCGACCGCCATCACCTTCTATACCGAGACATGGCGGTGAATCAGACCTACCGGAGAGCGTCCGCCATCACCTTCTATACCGAGACATGGCGGTGAATCAGACCTACCGGAGAGCGACCGCCATCACCTACTATACCGAGACATGGCGGTGAATCAGACCTACCGGAGAGCGTCCGCCATCACCTTCTATACCGAGACATGGCGGTGAATCAGACCTACCGGAGAGCGACCGCCATCACCTACTATACCGAGACATGGCGGTGAATCAGACCTACCGGAGAGCGACCGCCATCACCTACTATACCAAGACATGGCGGTGAATCAGACCTACCGGAGAGCGACCGCCATCACCTACTATACCGAGACATGGCGGTGAATCAGACCTACCGGAGAGCGACCGCCATCACCTTCCATACCAAGACATGGCGGTGAATGAGACCTACCGGAGAGCGACCGCCATCACCTTCCATACCGAGACATGGCGGTGAATCAGACCTAGCGGAGAGCGACCGCCATCACCTTCTATACCGAGACATGGCGGTGAATGAGACCTACCGGAGAGCGACCCCATCACTTTCTATACCGAGACATGGCGGTGAATCAGACCTACCGGAGAGCGACCGCCATCACCTTCTATACCGAGACATGGCGGTGAATCAGACCTACCGGAGAGCGTCCGCCATCACCTTCTATACCGAGACATGGCGGTAAATCAGACCTACCGGAGAACGACCGCCATCACCTTCTATACCGAGACATGGCGGTGAATCAGACCTACCGGAGAGCGACCGCCATCACCTTCTATACCGAGACATGGCGGTGAATCAGACCTACCGGAGAGCGACCGCCATCACCTTCTATACCGAGACATGGCGGTGAATTAGACCTACCGGAGAGCGACCGCCATCACCTACTATACCGAGACATGGCGGTGAATCAGACCTACCGGAGAGCGACCGCCATCATCTTCTATACCGAGACATGGCGGTGAATCAGACCTACCGGAGAGCGACCGCCATCACCTTCTATACCGAGACATGGCGGTGAATCAGGCCTACCGGAGAGCGACCGCCATCACCTTCTATACCGAGACATGGCGGTGAATCAGACCTACCGGAGAGCGACCGCCATCACCTTCTATACCGAGACATGGCGGTGAATTAGACCTACCGGAGAGCGACCGCCATCACCTTCTATACCGAGACATGGCGGTGAATCAGACCTACCGGAGAACGACCGCCATCACCTTCCATACCAAGACATGGCGGTGAATCAGACCTACCGGAGAGCGACCGCCATCACCTTCCATACCGAGACATGGCGGTGAATCAGACCTACCGGAGAGCGACTGCCATCACCTTCTATACCGAGACATGGCGGTGAATCAGACCTACCGGAGAGCGACCGCCATCACCTTCCATACCGAGACATGGCGGTGAATCAGACCTACCGGAGAACGACCGCCATCACCGTCTATACCGAGACATGGTGGTGAATCAGACCTACCAGAGAGCGACCGCCATCACCTTCTATACCGAGACATGGCGGTGAATCAGACCTACCGGAGAGCGACTGCCATCACCTTCTATACCGAGACATGGCGGTGAATCAGACCTACCGGAGAACGACCGCCATCACCTTCCATACCAAGACATGGCGGTGAATCAGACCTACCGGAGAGCGACCGCCATCACCTTCTATACCGAGACATGGCGGTGAATCAGACCTACCGGAGAGCGACCGCCATCACCTTCTATACCGAGACATGGCGGTGAATCAGACCTACCGGAGAGCGACCGCCATCACCTACTATACCGAGACATGGCGGTGAATTAGACCTACCGGAGAGCGACCCCCCATCACCTTCTATACCAAGACATGGCGGTGAATTAGACCTACCGGAGAGCGACCGCCATCACCTTCTATACCGAGACATGGCGGTGAATCAGACCTACCGGAGAGCGACCGCCATCACCTTCCATACCAAGACATGGCGGTGAATCAGACCTACCGGAGAGCGACCGCCATCACCTACTATACCGAGACATGGCGGTGAATTAGACCTACCGGAGAGCGACCCCCCATCACCTTCTATACCAAGACATGGCGGTGAATGAGACCTACCGGAGAGCGTCCCCATCACCTTCTATACCGAGACATGGCGGTGAATCAGACCTACCGGAGAGCGACCGCCATCACCTTCCATACCAAGACATGGCGGTGAATCAGACCTACCGGAGAGCGACCGCCATCACCTTCCATACCAAGACATGGCGGTGAATCAGACCTACCGGAGAGCGACCCCCCATCACCTTCTATACCGAGGCATGGCGGTGAATCAGACCTACCGGAGAGCGACCGCCATCACCTTCTATACCGAGACATGGCGGTGAATTAGACCTACCGGAGAGCGACCGCCATCACCTTCTATACCGAGACATGGCGGTGAATTAGACCTACTGGAGAGCGTCTGCCATCACCTTCTATACCGAGACATGGCGGTGAATCAGACCTACCGGAGAGCGACCGCCATCACCTTCTATACAGAGACATGGCGGTGAATCAGACCTACCGGAGAGCGACCGCCATCACCTTCCATACCGAGACATGGCGGTGAATCAGACCTACCGGAGAGCGTCCGCCATCACCTTCCATACCGAGACATGGCGGTGAATCAGACCCACCGGAGAGCGTCTGCCTTCACCTTCCATACCGAGACATGGCGGTGAATCAGGCCTACCGGAGAGCGACTGCCATCACCTTCCATACTGAGTCATGGCGGTGAATCAGACCTACCGAAGAGCGACCGCCATCACCTTCTATACTGAGACATGGCGGTGAATCAGACCTACCGGGAGCGTCCGCCATCACCTTCTATACCGAGACATGGCGGTGAATCAGGCCTGCCGGAGAGCGTCCGCCATCACCTTCTATACCGAGACATGGCGGTGAATCAGACCTACCGGAGAGCGACCGCCATCATCTTCCATACCGAGACATGGCGGTGAATCAGGCCTGCCGGAGAGCGACCGCCATCATCTTCCATACCGAGACATGGCGGTGAATCAGACCTACCGGAGAGCGACTGCCATCACGTTCTATACCGAGACATGGCGGTGAATCAGACCTACCGGAGAGCGACCGCCATCACCTTCTATACCGAGACATGGCGGTGAATCAGACCTACCGGAGAGCGACCGCCATCACCTTCTATACCGAGACATGGCGGTGAATCAGACCTACCGGAGAGCGACTGCCATCACCTTCTATACCGAGACATGGCGGTGAATCAGACCTACCGGAGAGCGTCCGCCATCACCTTCTATACCGAGACATGGCCGTGAATCAGACCTACCGGAGAGCGTCCGCCATCACCTTCTATACCGAGACATGGCGGTGAATCAGACCTACCGGAGAGCGACCGCCATCACCTTCTATACCGAGACATGGCGGTGAATGAGACCTACCGGAGAGCGTCCCCATCACCTTCTATACCGAGACATGGCGGTGAATCAGACCTACCGGAGAGCGACCGCCATCACCTTCCATACCAAGACATGGCGGTGAATCAGACCTACCGGAGAGCGACCGCCATCACCTTCCATACCAAGACATGGCGGTGAATCAGACCTACCGGAGAGCGACCCCCCATCACCTTCTATACCGAGACATGCCGGTGAATCAGACCTACCGGAGAGCGACCGCCATCACCTTCTATACCGAGGCATGGCGGTGAATCAGACCTACCGGAGAGCGACCGCCATCACCTTCTATACCGAGACATGGCGGTGAATTAGACCTACCGGAGAGCGACCGCCATCACCTTCTATACCGAGACATGGCGGTGAATTAGACCTACTGGAGAGCGTCCGCCATCACCTTCTATACCGAGACATGGCGGTGAATCAGACCTACCGGAGAGCGACCGCCATCACCTTCTATACAGAGACATGGCGGTGAATCAGACCTACCGGAGAGCGACCGCCATCACCTTCCATACCGAGACATGGCGGTGAATCAGACCTACCGGAGAGCGTCCGCCATCACCTTCCATACCGAGACATGGCGGTGAATCAGACCCACCGGAGAGCGACTGCCTTCACCTTCCATACCGAGACATGGCGGTGAATCAGGCCTACCGGAGAGCAACTGCCATCACCTTCCATACCGAGACGTGGCGGTGAATCAGGCCTACCGGAGAGCGACTGCCATCCCCTTCCATACCGAGTCATGGCGGTGAATCAGACCTACCGAAGAGCGACCGCCATCACCTTCTATACTGAGACATGGCGGTGAATCAGACCTACCGGGAGCGTCCGCCATCACCTTCTATACCGAGACATGGCGGTGAATCAGGCCTGCCGGAGAGCGTCCGCCATCACCTTCTATACCGAGACATGGCGGTGAATCAGACCTACCGGAGAGCGACCGCCATCATCTTCCATACCGAGACATGGCGGTGAATCAGGCCTGCCGGAGAGCGACCGCCATCATCTTCCATACCGAGACATGGCGGTGAATCAGACCTATCGGAGAGCGACTGCCATCACGTTCTATACCGAGACATGGCGGTGAATCAGACCTACCGGAGAGCGACCGCCATCACCTTCTATACCGAGACATGGCGGTGAATCAGACCTACCGGAGAGCGACCGCCATCACCTTCTATACCGAGACATGGCGGTGAATCAGACCTACCGGAGAGCGACTGCCATCACCTTCTATACCGAGACATGGCGATGAATCAGACCTACCGGAGAGCGTCCGCCATCACCTTCTATACCGAGACATGGCGGTGAATCAGACCTACCGGAGAGCGTCCGCCATCACCTTCTATACCGAGACATGGCGGTGAATCAGACCTACAGGAGAGCGACCGCCATCACTTTCTATACCGAGACATGGCGGTGAATTAGACCTACCGGAGAGCGTCCGCCATCACCTTCTATACCGAGACATGGCGGTGAATCAGACCTACCGGAGAGCGACCGCCATCACCTTCTATACCGAGACATGGCGGTGAATCATACCTACCGGAGAGCGTCCGCCATCATCTTCCATACCGAGTCATGGCGGTGAATCAGACCTACCGGAGAGCGTCCGCCATCACCTTCTATACCGAGACATGGCGGTGAATCAGACCTACCGGGAGCGTCCGCCATCACCTTCCTTACCAAGACATGGCGGTGAATCAGACCTACCGGAGAGCGACCGCCATCACCTTCTATACCGAGACATGGCGGTGAATCAGTCCTACCTGGAGCGTCCGCCATCACCTTCTATACCGAGACATGGCGGTGAATCAGACCTACCGGGAGCGTCCGCCATCACCCTCCATACCAAGACATGGCGGTGAATCAGACCTACCGGAGAACGACCGCCATCACCTTCTATACCGAGACATGGTGGTGAATCAGACCTACCGGAGAGCGACCGCCATTACCTTCTATACCGAGACATGGCGGTGAATCAGACCTACCGGAGAGCGACCGCCATTACCTTCTATACCGAGACATGACGGTGAATCAGGCCTACCGGAGAGCGACCGCCATCACCTACTATACCGAGACATGGCGGTGAATTAGACCTACCGGAGAGTGACCGCCATCACCTTCTATACCGAGACATGGCAGTGAATTAGACCTACCGGAGAGCGACCGCCATCACCTTCTATACCGAGACATGGCGGTGAATCAGACCTACCGGAGAGCGACCGCCATTACCTTCTATACCGAGACATGTCGGTGAATTAGACCTACCGGAGAGCGACCGCCATCACCTTCTATACTGAGGCATGGCGGTGAATCAGACCTACCGGAGAGCGACCGCCATCACCTTCCATACCAAGACATGGCGGTGAATCAGACCTACCGGAGAGCGACCCCCCTTCACCTTCTATACCGAGGCATGGCGGTGAATCAGACCTACCGGAGAGCGACCGCCGTCACCTTCTATACCGAGACATGGCGATGAATCAGGCCTACCGGAGAGCGACTGCCATCACCTTCCATACCGAGTCATGGCGATGAATCAGGCCTACCGGAGAGCGACCGCCATCACCTTCTATACCGAGTCATGGCGATGAATCAGGCCTGCCGGAGAGCGACCGCCATCACCTTCTATACCGAGACATGGCGGTGAATCAGACCTACCGGAGAGCGTCCGCCATCACCTTCCATACCGAGACATGGTGGTGAATCAGACCTACCGGAGAGCGACCGCCATCACCTTCTATACCGAGACATGGCGGTGAATCAGACCTACCGGAGAGCGACCGCCATCACCTTCTATACCGAGACATGGCGGTGAATCAGACCTACCGGAGAGCGACTGCCATCACCTTCTATACCGAGACATGGCGGTGAATCAGACCTACCGGAGAGCGACCGCCATCACCTTCTATACCGAGACATGGCGGTGAATCAGGCCTGCCGGAGAGCGACCGCCATCACCTTCTGTACCGAGACATGGCGGTGATTCAGACCTACCGGAGAGCGACCGCCATCACCTTCTATACCGAGACATGGCGGTGGATCAGACCTACCGGAGAGCGACTGCCATCACCTTTTATACCGAGACATGTCGGTGAATCAGACCTACCGGAGAGCGACCGCCATCACCTTCTATACCGAGTCATGGCGGTGAATCAGACCTACCGGGGAGCGACCGCCATCACCTTCTATACCGAGACATGGTGGTGATTCAGACCTACCGGAGAGCGACCGCCATCACCTTCTATACCGAGACATGGCGGTGAATCAGACCTACCGGAGAGCGACCGCCATCACCTTCTATACCGAGACATGGCGGTGAATCAGGCCTACCGGAGAGTGTCCGCCATCACCTTCCATACCGAGACATGGCGGTGAATCAGACCTACCGGAGAGCGACCGCCATCACCTTCCATACCGAGACATGGCGGTGAATCAGACCTACCGGAGAGCGACCGCCATCACCTTCCATACCGAGACATGGCGGTGAATCAGACCTACCGGAGAGCGTCCGCCATCACCTTCTATACCGAGACATGGCGGTGAATCAGACCTACCGGAGAGCGTCCGCCATCACCTTCCATACCGAGACATGGCGGTGAATCAGACCTACCGGAGAGCGACCCCCCATCACCTTCTATACCGAGACATGGCGGTGAATCAGACCTACCGGAGAGCGTCCGCCATCACCTTCCATACCGAGACATGGCGGTGAATCAGACCTACCGGAGAGCGACCCCCCATCACCTTCTATACCGAGACATGGCGGTGAATCAGACCTACCGGAGAGCGTCCGCCATCACCTTCCATACCGAGACATGGCGGTGAATCAGACCTACCGGAGAGCGTCCGCCATCACCTTCCATACAGAGACATGGCGGTGAATCAGACCTACCGGAGAGCGACCGCCATCACCTTCTATACCGAGACATGGCGGTGAATCAGATCTACCGGAGAGCGTCCGCCATCACCTTCTATACCGAGACATGGCGGTGAATCATACCTACCGGAGAGCGACCCCCCATCACCTTCTATACCGAGACATGGCGGTGAATCAGACCTACCGGAGAGCGTCCACCATCACCTTCTATACCGAGACATGGCGGTGAATCAGACCTACCGGAGAACGACCGCCATCACCTTCTATACCGAGACATGGCGGTGAATCATACCTACCGGAGAGCGACCCCCCATCACCTTCTATACCGAGACATGGCGGTGAATCAGACCTACCGGAGAGCGTCCACCATCACCTTCTATACCGAGACATGGCGGTGAATCAGACCTACCGGAGAGCGACCGCCATCACCTTCTATACCGAGACATGGCGGTGAATCATACCTACCGGAGAGCGACCCCCCATCACCTTCCATACCGAGACATGGCGGTGAATCAGACCTACCGGAGAGCGTCCGCCATCACCTTCCATACCGAGACATGGCGGTGAATCAGGCCTACCGGAGAGCGACTGCCATCACCTTCCATACCGAGACATGGCGGTGAATCAGACCTACCGGAGAGCGACCGCCATCACCTTCTATACCGAGACATGGCGGTGAATCAGACCTACCGGAGAGCGACCGCCATCACCTTCTATACCGAGACATGGCGGTGAATCAGACCTACCGGAGAGCGACTGCCATCACCTTCTATACCAAGACATGGCGGTGAATCAGACCTACCGGAGAGCGTCCGCCATCACCTTCCATACAGAGACATGGCGGTGAATCAGACCTACTGGGGAGCGGAAAACTGAAAGTCTGTCCTGGAAATTAAAGCCCAGCTCCAGACTGGGGAGAAGAGGAGAGAGGAGAGGAGAGAGAACAGGAGAGGAGAGGGGACAGATGAGAAGAGGAGGTTAGGATACAGAGAGGAGAGGGTATGGGAGAGAAGAGGAGGATCACAGAGAAGAGGAAACAGGAGAGGAGAGGAGACAGGAGAGAAGAGGAGAAGGGAAAGGACAGGGGACAAGAGAGAAGAGGAGACAGGAGAGGAGAGGGGACATGAGAGGACAGGAGAGGGGACAGGAGAGAAGAGGAGACAGGACAGGAGAGGGGACAGGAGAGGAGAGGGGACAGGAGAGGAGAGGGGACATGAGAGGGGACAGGAGAGAAGAGGAGACGGTAGAGGAGAGGAGACAGGAGAGGAGAGGGGACATGAGAGGAGATTAGAGAGGACAGGAGAGAAAAGGAGACAGGGGAGCAGAGGGGACAGGAGAGAAGAGGAGGTTAGGATACAGAGAGGAGAGGGTATGGGAGAGAAGAGGAGGATCACAGAGAAGAGGAGACAGGAGAGGAGAGGAGACAGGAGAGGAGACAGGAGAGGGGACAGGAGAGAAGAGGAGACAGGAGAGGAGAGGAGACAGGAGAGGAGACAGGAGAGGGGACAGGAAAGAAGAGGAGACAGGAGAGGAGAGGAGACAGGAGAGGAGAGGAGACAGGAGAGGGGACAGAAGAGAAGAAGGGACATGAGAGGAGAGGGTATGGGAGAGAAGAGGAGGATCACAGAGGAGAGGGGACAGAAGAGGAGGATCGGATACAGAGAGGAGAGATGAACAGGACGGAGGAGACAGAATTGTGAATAATGTGATGGGCTCCTGAAGGGGACGAGCCATTTGGGGACACATCGCCCGTCTGGCAGTGGTTCAGCACTTTTGTCATCTCCCAACGGTTGCTGATGTCACGGCGCTCAGGATAATGGCATTCAACGGACAGATAGGTGTAAAGAGTGTCCGGGCGCTGTGACTGCACAGGGCTCTTCTCCCGGCCTTATCACACTGACTCATCACATCCACACCCTGGATAAACTCAGCACATTCACCGCACATTCCACAGATCTGCTTCCCTCCCGCTCAGCGCGCCTCTCCGATCCTCGCCCATCGCACCGCCGCCACGGGCCCCGGGATGGAGGGATTCTATGAACAGAACACTTCTAGACTCTCCATTCTCATTTATTCTCAATCTAACAGTCATACACATGTGAGACAATTCAAGAAATAAGGAGCTCTCTGTGGCCATTCTGTCTTTGCAACTATTAGGCTGCATATTGACACCTTAAACGGATGGGGAATCTGATTGGTTGATACGGGTTGCTAGTGCTGGGCGAGCGGTTCGGACCGAGCATGAGGTCAGCCCAAACCTCACCGCTCGCTTTTTTGGCGAACGCCCGAATGTGTGGGGCGCTTGATGGGATGTTTGCCCGCCGAGCGCCCCACAATGCACTTCGCGCTGCATAGTGCATAGTTGGTTGCTAAGGAGCGGGCCGCTGCTTCCTTAACAACGGATGAGTCATCAGCTGTCAGCGGGCTTCCCCACTGACAGCTGAATGGAAAAAAAAAACATTGGAGGTGATAGAAAATAGTAAAAAAAAAACGGTACCAGACCCTTATCCAAGCATGCAGCCTGGAGGGACAGGAAAGGGGTGGGGGGGTGGTACAAGAGAATTTTCTCGCCCCCCCCCCCGAACCATACCTCAAAGCACCTGGTCAAGGGCCTCTTCCCGAAAACCCTGGGTGGTGGTTGTGGAGGTCTGTGGGCAGGGGGCTTATCGGAATCTAGATGCCCTCAGATCCCCCCCCCCCCCCCCCCCCCCGTAAATGAGTACCCCTACTCATTCACCAAAAAAAAAGTGTCAAAAATAAAGACAGGAGGCAGTTTTTGACAAATCCTTTATTAAAAAACAAAAAAAATGATGTCCCCTGATGTAGGATGTAGATCCATCGTCAATCAAGATGCCCACCGGACCCGAAAAAAAACGCTCCGCCTGCGACGAACGCTAACCGCCGAATGCCTGCCCCGCTGTTTGACAGTTCTTAAAAAAAGCAATGGTCGGGGGCTACCTGGTGATGTCATCTGGTGGCACCAGCCCCTTGTGACGTCACCGACCCAGCATGTGCCGATCAGTTTTATCACGAGGGGGCGGTGCCACCAGGTAGCCCCCGCCCCTTGCCTATTTATGAACTGTCAAACAACGGAGCAGACAGTTAGTCTTTGTCGCGGGTGGATCTTTTTTTTTTTTCAGGTCCGGCAGTGCGACGGGCGTCGTGAGTTGTCAAAAACTGTCTCCTGTCTTGACTTTGGACATTTTTATTTTGGTGAATGTGTAGGGGGGTACAATACCCCATACTCATTCACATAGGGCTATGATCTGGGGGACCCCTTGTTAATGGGGGCTTTCAAATTCCAATAAGCCCCCACCTGCAGACCCCCACAACCACCGGGAAGAGGCCCTTGTCCCCAACATGGGGACAAGGTGCTTTGGGGTGGGAAGGACAGATTCCCCGCCCCAAAGCCCCCCATGTTGAAGGCATGTGGCCTAGTATGGTTCAGGAAGGGGGGGCACTCGCTTGTCCCCCCCTCCAATCCTAAACTGCTGAGCTGCATGCTTGAATAAGGTTCTGATAGGTATTCGGGGGGACCCAACACCATTTTTAAAAAAAAAAATCTGGTGTGGGGTTCCCCATAAAATCACTACCAGACCCGAAGGGCCTGGTGTGGATTGAGGGGGGACCCCCCCACCATTTTTTAAAACATTTTTGGTATGAATGGTATGGTATTTTATTGCCGGAGCAATTTAAATGTTTTTTTTCTTTATAAATGTCAATGTTGCTGCAGCAGGTTCTATACATGCTACAGAAGCATCACTTTACAGGCAGACTAAGGGGACCCCCCATGGGTACTATATTTAAAGTTTTGTTTTTTTTTTTCATTTTTATTGTTTCAGTTTAAGCATCTTTAAAATCACTGCTCCTTTAAAAACGATCTTTTGTTAAAAAAAACCCATTGAATTTCAGGGCCGGACCCGGACCCCCATACCCTTCTTATGGTCAATAACTTGCATATAAGCTTTCAAAGTGGGCACTTTTGGTTTTTCAAGCTCAGGTCCCATAAACTTTAATAGGGTTCGCGGTTTGGGTGCGAACCCTTTTTTCCCTCTTCGGGAGTTCCTTGGATTGTCCGTACCTTGGCTGTTTGGCACAATTTAAACAGGAAGACATCATGGCGGCGGCGGCAGGTGGTAACGCATCAAATTCCAAAAGAAATCAAGGGCTGACTTTCTTAGTTTGGAGCGGACTGACCCTCGCAGTATTCCCGAACCCTTCTCCATATTGTATCAGCCCCCCCCCCCCCCTGCAATGTTATCCCCTCTGCGACATAAATACGGCAGATATTTACAAGCGCCGATAACATGTTTCGTTTTACGCCTTCTGTTCGCTGAAACCTGAAACCGCCTATTATTCCCGCTCCCCTGTCAGCCCCCCCCCCGCCCGCCACTGACTGCGATTAGCAGCGGAGCGCAGCTAATTATCAGGCAGGAGAGAGAGAAACCAGCTATTTAGACGCTCCGGGAGGCTCGCCCCCTCGCGTTCGCCTTTGTGCAGGCGTCTGCTCTCGCCCGTGTAATTAGCGATGTAACACCCGAGAGGCGAACGACACCCCCCCTCCGCTCTTCCCCCCACCCTGGGATCCAAAAAACACAGTCTGGCGTATCTTTGACTTTTATCAATGGGGAAATAAAGACTGTTAAGGTCTGTTCCTGACACCCACACAAACTACGCGCAGGTGCCTGCCACGCTATGCTGAGCACCTACAGGACAAATTTTTTTTATATTTTGATACATCCAGAGGGGGGGGGGGGAGCGGGGGAGGAGCAGCGGACACAGCAGCGGAAAAAATCAAGTGCAGGGGTGGCAGTTAAGTCGGTTCTTGTTTAGCAGATAGATATATGCCCGGTGGAGTTCTCCTTTAATATTCCCATTAAGCTTCCAAAGACCAACAGGGTTGGCCGTTTTGCTGGCTGTTGATTGGGTAGTTAGCTGTGTATCCAGCTTATTGGATGGCGGGTTCAATACCATTGGCAGCCAAGGATGAATTTTCTGATATTAAGCGTTTTCGCCAAATGTGCGCCAAAGCATCGCGCGGCAACAGCCAAAGGTCCACGGCACGGGATATCTCTCTGGTGTTTCCTTTAAGGAAAAAAAAAACACCGGGCAAAACTAAAAGGGTCTCATCATCTGAAATTTTATATATAGGTGGATCCTGGTGGGAGGAGTCAACTAGACGTGTGCAGAACAGAAAAATGTGTTCCATTTCGGATAAATTTGTTATGTTATTAATTTTGCTTTGTCGATTTGTCTCAGAATTCGTATAGTTTAGTTTATTAATTCACCAAATTCCACATTTTTGCAATGATTTGAATTCTGTATGAAGAACAGCTGGTTGTTAAAGAGCAGGGTGGGAAGCTGTCAGCGGGATTCCCCACTGACAGCTGACATGTAAAAAAAAGAATGCCGGCAATGAAAAATTAAAAAAAAAGTAGTGTGGGGTCCCCCCAATCCATACCAGGCCCTTATCCGAGCATGCAGCCTGGCAGTCCAGTAAAAGGGGGGGTAAACCCCAAAACACCATGTCCCCATGTTGATGGGGACAAGGGCCTCTTCTCAACAACCCTGGCCAATGGCTGTGGGGGTCTGCGGGCAAGGGGCTTATCAGAATCTGGAAGCCTCCTTTAACCAGGGGACCCCCAGATCCTGCCTCGCCCCCATGTGATTGAGTATGGGGTACATAGTACACCTACCCATTCACCAAAAAAGTGTAAAAAAAGACACTACACAAATATTTGACAATTCCTTTATTAAAAATAAAAAATAAGTAAAAAGATCCAAAACGTCAATTGCGCCGGCTGCCGCACCCCCCCCCCAAAAAAAACCACCCAAAAAAACAAAAAGCCTCCAGTCTCATCGAAGGCTCTCGCCGTCTTCCTGTTCCTCTGTCTGACAGTTCTTAAATAGCTAAGGGGCGGTGCTACCCAGTGACATCACCAGGTGTGGCCCCGCCCCCTTGTGACGTAATCGACCAGGGCACGCTGGTTCGATGGCGTCACAAGGGGTGGAGCCACCTGATTACATCATCGGATCACCCCGCCCCTTCGTTATTTAAGAAATGTCAGACGGCGGGAGCCTTCGACGAGACCGGAGGCCTCTTTTTTTCCCATTTCAGGTCCGACGGGCGTCGTGATTGACGTTTGGATCTACTTGAGGGGTCTTTTTTTTTTAGCCGGCTGCAACTAATAGACATGTGCAATTAGTTCTGTTACAAACTCGTTTTCGGACGATATTCGACATATTCGTTCATTCGGAAAGCATCCGAATGAAGGAAAGACTTTTTTTGATGAATGCATATGAGAAAGAATTTTCGGAAGGAATGGAAATCCGAAAGAATGAAAAGCCAAAAAGAATGAAAATCTGAAAATAGGGACGAAAATCGGAAATATTGGAAATCCAAAAGAACGAAAATTAGAAAACAAAAATTCAAAGAACGTAGGAACGAAAATCCGAAAGAACGAAAATCCGAAAGAACGAAAATCCGAAAGAACGAAAATCCGAAAGAATGAAAATCAGGAAGAGCGAAAATCCAAAAGAACGAAAATCCGAAGGAACGAAAATCAGAAAATAGGATTGAAAATCGGAAATAATGAAAATCCGAAAGAGCAAAAACCTGAAAAAATAAAATCCGAAAGAACAAAAATCCGAAAGAACGAAAACCCATAAGAACGAAAATCTGAACATAGGAACGAAAATTGGAAATAATGAAAATCCGAAATAACGAAAATCCAAAAGAAAAAAAATCTGAAAGAAAGAAAATCCGAAGGAACGAAAATTTTGAAAGAACGAAAATCAGAAAGAACAAAACTTTCGAAAGAACAAAAACCCAAAAGAACGAAAATCAGAAAATAGGATTGAAAATCGGAAATAATGAAAATCCGAAAGAGCGAAAACCTGAAAAAATAAAATCCGAAAGAACAAAAATCCGAAAGAACGAAAACCCATAAGAACGAAAATCTGAACATAGGAACGAAAATTGGAAATAACGAAAATCCGAAAGAACGAAAATCCGAAAGAACGAAAATTTTGAAAGAACGAAAACCCAAAAGAACGAAAAACTATTCAACCTACGAGTTTAACGAATCGATTACATTCGGATCATTTTGTTTTTTCTATTTTAATTAAATTATTAACTATTATTATAGTTTTTATTATTTTTATTATTATTATTATTATGTATTATTATAAACTATTACATTATAGGAATTTATTTTCTAATTTGGTTAAAAAAACTGTTAGGCTCCGTTCACATCTCCGCGTTCCAAATTGCGGGCAGATTCGCAACAGCGGCCAATTTGCGGGACGCCCGGGCGTTCCCAGTGCGTTGTCCATTGATTTTAATAGCACCCCAAATGCGGCGCGAAGTTCCCGCGATTTGTCGAGTGACAATCGCGGTAAAAAACGCGCGAACAGACGCCCGCCCCCCCCCCCAAAAAAACACAGGAGCTTATTTTGGGGTGATGGGCGTCCCGCGGTTCTACTTCGGCGTTTTCACCACGGCTGTCGCACCCCCCATACGCGGAGATGTAAACGGAGCCTTAGTGAACGTATGGAATACGAATTATCCGAAGTAACGCATGCCGAATGATCCGATAAATGAAAAACAAATGAAATGAAAATGAATATAAATAATTTTTCGGTAGCGCACGTGTCTAACAACCAATGATTCTTCAGCTGTCGGCGGGGCTTCCCCACTGACCGGATACATCCAAATCTCTGAATAACCAAAAATTCGTCTGAATTTATACTCAGAGTGAAAGGGATCGCACGTCTCTAGAGTCAGCCCACGTGTCGTAAATGCTCCACCATTGAGATCTCTTTTTTTTCAGCTTGGTTCTAAATTCAGCAGGTCTCTCACAGTGCCTCGGGGGGGGGGGGGGGGGGGGATGGCTTCTTTAAAGGTAGTTCCAGGCAATCTTTGAGAATTCAGGGCGGAGCTTGGAACCCGGGAACCCACCGCCTGGTGCTTTCCCAGGCCCGGAGCCATTTGGGGGAGGGGTGGATGAGGGGACATCCAAGGTTCTCCTGTACTCTGCATGGCTCTGTATTCTACATTCTGACATTTCTGTCCGCGCTCCAAACCCCACGCTCTCTCCTAATAAGGTGAAGCCGCGGCCCGTTCACCTGCAGGCGGCTCTGCTCACATGAATGGAGCTGGCAGAGGGCAGACATCTGGCAGACTGGCACCGAGCGCCGGGAGGAATTAAAGAATAATCACTTCATTAAGTCCAAACTAAAAAAGAAGCGGAACCCTGGAAGTCAGCCCAGGACTCCGCCACCGAGGAGGGGAAGACCCCGCAGGAAATAAACACAGCCGATGAATATAGCCGCTGATGTCACCGGGGGCTCCCAGGGGACCCCCCAACTGTTACACCAAACCGGGATCAACAGGGACAGCTAAAGAGCACCTGTCATCAGAAACCCAACATTAGTGTGATTCCAAAAAGAGATACTTGGGGATCCCAGAACAATGACACCCCGAGACTTGGGGGTCCCAGAACAATGACACACTGACACTTGGGGGTCCAGAACAATGACACCCCGAGACTTGGGGGTCCCAGAACAATGACACACTGACACTTGGGGGTCCCAGAACAATGACACACTGACACTTGGGGGTCCAGAACAATGACACACTGACACTTGGGGGTCCAGAACAATGACACCCCGAGACTTGGGGGTCCCAGAACAATGACACACTGACACTTGGGGGTCCCAGAACAATGACACACTGACACTTGGGGGTCCCAGAACAATGACACACTGACACTTGGGGGTCCAGAACAATGACACACTGACACTTGAAGGTCCCAGAACAATGACATACTGACACTTGGGGGTCCCAGAACAATGACACACTGACACTTGAGGGTCCAGAACAATGACACACTGACACTCGGGGGTCCAGAACAATGACACACTGACACTTGGGGGTCCAGAACAATGACACACTGACACTTGGGGGTCCCAGAACAATGACACGCTGACACTTGGGGGTCCAGAACAATGACACACTGACACTTGGGGGTCCAGAACAATGACACACTGACACTTGGGGGTCCCAGAACAATGACACGCTGACACTTGGGGGTCCAGAACAATGACACACTGACACTTGGGGGTCCCAGAACAATGACACACTGACACTTGAGGGTCCAGAACAATGACACACTGACACTCGGGGGTCCAGAACAATGACACACTGACACTTGGGGGTCCAGAACAATGACACACTGACACTTGGGGGTCCCAGAACAATGACACACTGACACTTGGGGGTCCCAGAACAATGACACGCTGACACTTGGGGGTCCAGAACAATGACACACTGACACTTGGGGGTCCAGAACAATGACACACTGACACTTGGGGGTCCAGAACAATGACACGCTGACACTTGGGGGTCCAGAACAATGACACACTGACACTTGGGGGTCCAGAACAATGACACACTGACACTTGGGGGTCCAGAACAATGACACACTGACACTTGGGGGTCCCAGAACAATGACACACTGACACTTGGGGGTCCAGAACAATGACACGCTGACACTTGGGGGTCTCATAACAATGACACGCTGACACTTGGGGGTCCAGAACAATGACACACTGACACTTGGGGGTCCCAGAACAATGACACGCTGACACTTGGGGGTCCAGAACAATGACACACTGACACTTGGGGGTCCAGAACAATGACACACTGACACTTGGGGGTCCAGAACAATGACACGCTGACACTTGGGGGTCCAGAACAATGACACACTGATACTTGGGATCCCAGAACAATGACACACTGACACTTGGGGTCCCAGAGCAATGAGACACTGACACTTGGGGGTCCCAGAACAATGACACACTGACACTTGGGGGTCCCAGAGCAATGAGACACTGACACTTGGGGGTCCCAGAACAATGACACACTGACACTTGGGGGTCCAGAACAATGACACACTGACACTTGGGGGTCCCAGAACAATAACACACTGACACTTGGGGGTCCAGAACAATGACACCCGACACTTGGGGGTCCCAGAACAATGACACACTGACACTTGGGGGTCCCAGAACAATGACACACTGACACTTGGGGGTCCCAGAGCAATGACACACTGACACTTGGGGGTCCCAGAACAATGACACACTGACACTTGGGGGTCCCAGAACAATGACACACTGACACTTGGGGGTCCCAGAGCAATGACACACTGACACTTGGGGGTCCCAGAACAATGACACACTGACACTTGGGGGTCCCAGAACAATGACACACTGACACTTGGGGGTCCCAGAACAATAACACACTGACACTTGGGGGTCCAGAACAATAACACACTGACACTTGGGGGTCCAGAACAATGACACCCGACACTTGGGGGTCCCAGAACAATGACACACTGACACTTGGGGGTCCAGAACAATGACACACTGACACTTGGGGGTCCAGAACAATGACACCCGACACTTGGGGGTCCCAGAACAATGACACACTGACACTTGGGGGTCCCAGAACAATGACACACCGACACTTGGGGGTCCAGAAAAATGACACCCGACACTTGGGGGTCCCAGAACAATGACACACTGACACTTGGGGGTCCAGAACAATGACACACTGACACTTGGGGGTCCAGAACAATGACACACTGATACTTGGGGTCCCAGAACAATGACACACTGACACTTGGGGGTCCCAGAGCAATGAGACACTGACACTTGGGGGTCCCAGAACAATGACACACTGACACTTGGGGGTCCCAGAGCAATGACACACTGACACTTGGGGGTCCCAGAGCAATGAGACACTGACACTTGGGGGTCCCAGAACAATGACACACTGACACTTGGGGGTCCAGAACAATGACACACTGACACTTGGAGGATCCAGAACAATGACACACTGACACTTGGGGGTCCCAGAACAATGACATACTGACACTTGGGGGTCCCAGAACAATGACACACTGACACTTGGGTGTGCAGAACAATGACACACTGACACTTGGGGATCCCAGAACAATGACACACTGACACTTGGGGGTCCAGAACAATGACACACTGACACTTGGGGGTCCCAGAACAATGACACACTGACACTTGGGGATCCCAGAACAATGACACACTGACACTTGGGGGTCCCAGAACAATGACACACTGACACTTGGGGATCCCAGAACAATGACACACTGACACTTGGGGGTCCCAGAACAATGACATACTGACACTTGGGGGTCCCAGAACAATGACACACTGACACTTGGGGGTCCCAGAACAATGACATACTGACACTTGGGGGTCCCAGAACAATGACACACTGACACTTGGGGGTCCCAGAACAATGACACACTGACACTTGGGGGTCCCAGAACAATGACACACTGACACTCGGGGGTCCCAGAACAATGACACACTGACACTTGGGGGTCCCAGAACAATGACACACTGACACTTGGGGGTCCCAGAACAATGACACACTGACACTTGGGGGTCCCAGAACAATGACACACTGACACTTGGGGGCCCCAGAACAATGACACACTGACACTTGGGGGTCCCAGAACAATGACACACTGACACTTGGGGGTCCCAGAACAATGACACACTGACACTTGGGGGTCCAGAACAATGACACCCGACACGTGGGGGTCCCAGAACAATGACACCCCGACACTTGGGGGTCCCAGAACAATGACACACTGACACTTGGGGGTCCCAGAACAATGACACCCCGACACTTGGGGGTCCCAGAACAATGACTGGGTTGTCTCTTTTCTGGGTTCTCTGGTCTCTAGCTCCGCCCTTCCTGAGCGGTGGGTAGGGAGAGGTTTTCGGTGGCTCGGTGGGCACACACGCCATTCTACAACCATCAAATATCCGACACAGGACTCCAGCGCCGTCTATGCAAACTCTGCACCTCTATGTAAAATAAGCCACAAATATAAAAGCAATGGAGCCGACTTCCTGCGGCCCGTCACCGGGGATTTCACTTTTTATTCTTTTCACTTTCATCACGTACCCATCTCCTTTTATATCTGTATACTACAGCGCCATCTGTATACTGTGCTGCCCCCTGCTGGTCCTCAATTAGATCAGTCCCACAGCGACCAGACATCAAATCATTCATTTAAAGCATTTTTTTGTTGTTTGTGCTTAAAATAAAAATTAAAAAGTATCTTTTATTAAGGAGGATATTTTTGTTGGGGGGTTTAATGGGTAGTTTTGTTTATAAAGTTATTTTTATTTGTTTTGAGGAGTATTTGATTGCGGCTGTGACACCTTGCTGCAAATTCAGAAAAATGGTGTCACGGTCTTCAAAGAAGGTTCAAAGACCAGGCAGGGGGAGGGGCAGCGACATCTTGCTGCAGATGCAGAAAAGGGTGTCATAGTTTTTAGTGCGACTTCAAATATGGTCCTGGAGGAGGAGCAGTGACCCCCCTGCTGCAGATTCAGAAAATGGTGTCACGCTCTTCAAAGAAGGTTCGAAGACCAGGCAGGGGGGAGGGGCTACGACACCTTGTTGCAAATTCAGAAAATGGTGTCACAGTCTTCAAGGAGACTACAGATATGGTCAGGGAGGAGGGGCTGCGACACCTTGCGGCAGATTAAAAAAAATGGTGTCACAGTCTTCAAAATAAGTTCAAACACTGGGAGGGGCACCTCTCCCAACTTTTTGAGATAGGAATGAGGGACACCTATCAGCAAAAGCATGCAGGCATAGGACACGCCCCTGGCCACTCCCCTTAAAGAAGAAATGTACAAAAAAAACAAGATTGGTTAAACGCACAAGTGCTTTTTTTTGATCACTTTTATTCCTTTATATTGGCTTTTGAAATTTACAAATGCAGCAATTTAGAAATTAGATGAAAGGTTTAGCACCGGAAAACACTTTTTGATTGATAAAAAGTGCATTTTATATACAACTCTATAGATCAGACCAAAATGAGGGACAAATGAGGAGGAATGAGGGACAGAGGGACATTGCTCCAAATCAGGAACAGTTGGGAGCTACGGGGGAGGGGCAGTGACACATTGCTGCAGATTCAGAAAATGGTGTCACACTCTTCAAAATAAGTAAAAACACTGGCGGGGGGGGGGGGGGGGGGCTGTGACACCTTGTTGCACATTCAGAAAATGGTGTCACTGTCTTTAAGTAGACTGTAAATATGAGCCTGGAGGAGGGGTTGGTGACACCTTGCTGCAGATTCATGAAATGGTGTCACACTTTTAAAGGAGACAGCAAATATAGGCCAGGAGGAGGGGCAGTGACACCTTGCTGCAGATTCAGAAAATGGTGTCATGTGTCACAGTTTTTAGGGCGACTGCAACTATGGGCCTGGGAGGAGGGGCAGTGACACACTGCTGCAGATACAGAAAATAAAGTCACAGTCCTCACACTGGCAGGGGGCGGGGCTGTGACACCTCGTCCTGTGTTCAGAGAATAGTGTCACATTCTTCAGAGTAGATTCAAATACAGGCAGGGGGCGGGGCTGTGACACCTCGTCCTGTGTTCAGAGAATAGTGTCACATTCTTCAGAGTAGATTCAAATACAGGCAGGGGGCGGGGCTGTGACACCTTGTTCTGTGTTCAGAGAATAGTGTCACATTCTCCAGAGTAGATTCAAACACTGGGAGGGGGCGGGGCTGTGACACCTCGTTCTGTGTATAGAAAATAGTGTCACATTCTCCAGAGTAGATTCAAACACTGGGAGGGGGCGGGGCTCTGACACCTCGTTCTGTGGATAGAAAATTAATTTCACATTCTCCAGAGTAGATTCAAACACAGGCAGGGGGCGGGGCTGTGACACCTTGTTCTGTGTTCAGAGAATAGTGTCATGTTCTTCAGAGTAGATTCAATAACTGGCAGGGGGCGGGGCTGTGACACCTTGTTCTGTGTTCAGAGAATAGTGTCACGTTCTTCAGAGTAGATTCAATAACTGGCAGGGGGCGGGGCTGTGACACTTTGTTACACATTCAGAAAATGGTGTCACACAGCAAAGGGGGCCAGCGATAGAGCCAAAGACCGATCACAAAGTCCTACAGATAGGAAGGGCCGTTATAACTGCTTTAAAAGAGAATTATCGCCCCCCCCCCCCCCCGGACAGGGTTCCCCCTTTAAATTGGTGGATGTGATGCGGGGACGCCGTGCGGTGAACTCTGGCTCCAGGCTCGGTGGCGGGCGTCTCGGCGCTCTTTGATCTTTCACACGGCTGGTCCTGGTTCTCAGGGTGTGGAAGGGCCCGGCGCAGTGTTTTCTTTCCTGGTGTGGGAATGCGCGGCTCGTCTCTAACAGTTATTTTATGAACAATGCGCCCTGTTTGATGTCCAGCCGCGGCGTCTACTCTTCCCACGGGCTATCGCTGTCCGGCCAGAGCCTAACGCAGAACAAGCAGCCATTCTGTGGCAGAGGTCACGTTCAGGGAGAAAAAAAAGCATGCCAAAGCGATCAGCAGATCCGAAGATACGGACAGCTAAAATTACACACAAAGACAAGTGATATGGAGCAATACTGGGGGAAGAGCCAAGCCCAACCTATAGAGGAAGGGGTGGTAAAAATGGGGTCTCCTGTCTACCATTTGTGTCATTTATACGACAGGTCCACTTTAATTGCAGGAATTTGTGCAGATCTTGGTCAGATAAACAGAAACCCGCCAAAAGTGAGCACCTGATCTTACATCCGATTCATTACTACTGGCATGGCCAGGCCAAGAGGTAGGTAGAAGAGGTGGCCACCTTCGAAAGGGCTGAGGGGCAGGCAGAAGAGGTGGCCATCTTGGACAGGGCCAAGGGGTAGGCAGAAGAGGTGGCCACCTTGGGCAGGGCCAGGCTTAGGGGTAGGCAGAAGAGCTGGTCACCCTGGGCAGGGCTGGAGTGAGGGGTAGGCAGAAAAGGTGGCCACCTTGGACAGGGCCAAGGGGTTGGCAGAAGAGGTGGCCACCTTGGGCAGGGCCAGGCTTAGTGGTAGGCAGAAGAGGTGGTCACCTTCGACAGGGCCGAGGGGCAGGCAGAAGAGGTGGCCATCTTGGGCAGGGCCGGGCTGAGGGGTAGGCAGAAGAGATGGCTACCTTGGGCAAAGCCAGGTAGAGGGGTAGGCAGAAGAGCAGGTCACGTTCAGGGAGAAAAAAAAGCATGCCAAAGCGATCAGCAGATCCGAAGATACGGACAGCTAAAATTACACACAAAGACAAGTGATATGGAGCAATACTGGGGGAAGAGCCAAGCCCAACCTATAGAGGAAGGGGTGGTAAAAATGGGGTCTCCTGTCTACCATTTGTGTCATTTATACGACAGGTCCACTTTAATTGCAGGAATTTGTGCAGATCTTGGTCAGATAAACAGAAACCCGCCAAAAGTGAGCACCTGATCTTACATCCGATTCATTACTACTGGCATGGCCAGGCCAAGAGGTAGGTAGAAGAGGTGGCCACCTTCGAAAGGGCTGAGGGGCAGGCAGAAGAGGTGGCCATCTTGGACAGGGCCAAGGGGTAGGCAGAAGAGGTGGCCACCTTGGGCAGGGCCAGGCTTAGGGGTAGGCAGAAGAGCTGGTCACCCTGGGCAGGGCTGGAGTGAGGGGTAGGCAGAAAAGGTGGCCACCTTGGACAGGGCCAAGGGGTTGGCAGAAGAGGTGGCCACCTTGGGCAGGGCCAGGCTTAGTGGTAGGCAGAAGAGGTGGTCACCCTGGGCAGGGCTGGAGCGAGGGGCAGGCAGAAAAGGTGGCCACCTTGGGCAGGGCCAGGCTGAGGGGTAGGCAGAAGAGGTAGCCACCTTCGACAGGGCCGAGGGGCAGGCAGAAGAGGTGGCCATCTTGGGCAGGGCCGGGCTGAGGGGTAGGCAGAAGAGATGGCTACCTTGGGCAAAGCCAGGTAGAGGGGTAGGCAGAAGAGCTGGTCACCCTGGGCAGGGCTGGAGTGAGGGGTAGGCAGAAAAAGTGGCCACCTTGGGCAGGGCCAGGCTGAGGGGTAGGCAGAAGAGGTAGCCACCTTGGACAGGGCCAAGGGGTAGGCAGAAGAGGTGGCCACCTTGGGCAGGGCCAAGGGGTTGGCAGAAGAGGTGGCCACCTTGGGCAGGGCCAGGCTTAGTGGTAGGCAGAAGAGGTGGTCACCCTGGGCAGGGCTGGAGCGAGGGGCAGGCAGAAAAGGTGGCCACCTTGGGCAGGGCCAGGCTGAGGGGTAGGCAGAAGAGGTAGCCACCTTGGACAGGGCCGAGGGGCAGGCAGAAGAGGTGGCCATCTTGGGCAGGGCCGGGTTGATCGGTAGGCAGAAGAGGTGGCTACCTTGGGCAAAGCCAGTTAGAGGGTAGGCAGAAGTGGTGGCTGCCTTGGGCATGGCCAGGCCGAGGGGTAGGCAGAAGAGGTGGCCGCCTTGGGCGGGGCGAGGCCGAGCCGGGCCGGGCAGAGAAATAGGCAGAAGAGTTGGCCATCTTGGACAGGACCGAGGGGCAGGCAAAAGAGGTGGCCACCCTGGGCAGGGCTGGAGCGAGGGGTAGGTAGAAGAGGTAGCCACCTTGGGCAGGGCCAGGCTGAGGGTTAGGCAGAAGAGGTGGCCACCTTGGGCAGGGCCGGGCTTAGGGGTAGGCAGAAGAGGTAGCCACCTTGGACAGGGCCGAGGGGTAAGCAGAAGAGGTGGCCACCTTGGGCATGGCCAGGTCAAGGGGTAGGTAGAAGAGGTGGACACCTTGGACAGAGCTGGGCAGGGGGATAGGCAGAAGAGGTGGCCATCTTGGACAGGGCCGGGCCGAGGGGCAGGCAGAAGAGGTGGCCACCTTGGGCAGGGCCAGGCAGAGGGGTAGACATTAGAGATGGCCACCTTGGGCATGGCCAGGCCAAGGGGAAGGCAGAAGAGGTGGCCACCTTGGGCAGGGCCAGGCTGAGGGGTAGGCAGAAGAGGTAGCCACCTTGGACAGGGCCGAGGGGCAGGCAGAAGAGGTGGCCATCTTGGGCAGGGCCGGGCTGAGGGGTAGGCAGAAGAGATGGCTACCTTGGGCAAAGCCAGGTAGAGGGGTAGGCAGAAGAGCTGGTCACCCTGGGCAGGGCTGGAGTGAGGGGTAGGCAGAAAAAGTGGCCACCTTGGGCAGGGCCAGGCTGAGGGGTAGGCAGAAGAGGTAGCCACCTTGGACAGGGCCAAGGGGTAGGCAGAAGAGGTGGCCACCTTGGGCAGGGCCAAGGGGTTGGCAGAAGAGGTGGCCACCTTGGGCAGGGCCAGGCTTAGTGGTAGGCAGAAGAGGTGGTCACCCTGGGCAGGGCTGGAGCGAGGGGCAGGCAGAAAAGGTGGCCACCATGGGCAGGGCCAGGCTGAGGGTTAGGCAGAAGAGGTAGCCACCTTGGACAGGGCCGAGGGGCAGGCAGAAGAGGTGGCCATCTTGGGCAGGGCCGGGTTGATCGGTAGGCAGAAGAGGTGGCTACCTTGGGCAAAGCCAGGTAGAGGGTAGGCAGAAGAGGTGGCTGCCTTGGGCATGGCCAGGCCGAGGGGTAGGCAGAAGAGGTGGCTGCCTTGGGCGGGGCGAGGCCGGGCCGGGCAGAGAAATAAGCAGAAGAGGTGGCCATCTTGGACAGGACCGAGGGGCAGGCAAAAGAGGTGGCCACCCTGGGCAGGGCTGGAGCGAGGGGTAGGTAGAAGAGGTAGCCACCTTGGGCAGGGCCAGGCTGAGGGTTAGGCAGAAGAGGTGGCCACCTTGGGCAGGGCCGGGCTTAGGGGTAGGCAGAAGAGGTAGCCACCTTGGACAGGGCCGAGGGGTAAGCAGAAGAGGTGGCCACCTTGGGCATGGCCAGGTCAAGGGGTAGGCAGAAGAGGTGGACACCTTGGACAGAGCTGGGCAAGGGGATAGGCAGAAGAGGTGGCCATCTTGGACAGGGCCGGGCCGAGGGGCAGGCAGAAGAGGTGTCCACCTTGGGCAGGGCCAGGCAGAGGGGTAGACATTAGAGATGGCCACCTTGGGCATGGCCAGGCCAAGGGGAAGGCAGAAGAGGTGGCCATCTTGGACAGGGCTGAGGGGTAGGCAGAAGAGGGGGCCATCTTGGACAGGGCTGAGGGGTAGGCAGAAGAGGTGGCCACCTTGGGCATGGCCAGGCCGAGGGGTAGGCAGAAGAGGTGGCCATCTTGGACAGGGCCAGGCAAAGGGATTGACAGAAGAGATGGCTGTCATCTTCAGGTTACGTGGGCTGGAGCCAGTTCCCGCAGAGTACATGCTAAATTTTCAAAAAGAAATAACTAAACAAAGTAATATGTATGGGAAGGGAATTCCTAATGGAATTGCATTGTGTGCAATAACTATCTGGTGTGTGAATACACAAATGGCAGAGATTATCAGCTTTCTCAGACCTCTGCGTGAATGGGGGGTCAATGTAATTTAGGCAGATTTGTTAATCTTATCTAGAGCCCCCCTCTATGTACTATTGTTTTTGGGGGTCATAAAGACTTGTTTCCATACAATGTGCATTATATCAGCCTGATTGTGTATAACATCGCCACCTTGTGACCAAGTCCAATACTGCAGGCTGTGTGCCACCGTCATGGTAAAAAAAAAAAAGCATACTTAGCGCCTGATTCCCTAGCAAACTTGGCGCCTGTGGCCACCCCCCTACATATCAGCTCATGCTGAATGACAGCTCCAACATTTCCACCTTCCATTTGGCAGGAGTTTGGTCAAATAGGCTTAAAATCAACACCAAACCTGAACCCCACTGAAGCCAATGGTAGCCAAATTCTGGGGGGCTGTGCACCTATCGCACTCCCGCTGCTAAATGACATTTATCGCCTGGAAATCCCAGATGATGTCATTCACCAAATTTGAGAAATGATGTCGCCTGGGATTCCGGGGGGAGGTCAATTTAAATTGCCGCAGCCAGGAATCTGT
Source organism: Lithobates septentrionalis (assembly GCA_037952835.1). Lineage (NCBI taxonomy): Eukaryota > Metazoa > Chordata > Amphibia > Anura > Ranidae > Lithobates > Lithobates septentrionalis. Next base: position 193,019 of record JBBDGP010005063.1, on the reverse strand, counting down.
CATTTAGCGGTGGGAGTGCAGCGGGGAGGGAAACGGGGTCATGGTGACCGATGTGGAAAATCTTGCTGGAAGTCATGACCGACGCTGGATTTACTTCTGGAGACATAAAAAACTTTATTTAAATAATAAATTAAAATGTTAGATATTCTAATTTAATTAATTAAATAATTAATAATAATAATTTAATTAAATAATTAATAATACTATTAAATAATTTTACAATTAAATAATAATAATAATTAATATTATGTATATTTAGTACACATTGGGGTTTTAATAACTAAAGGAAATGAATTGATTAAAGACTTTTTAATTCATGTGTGTAAAGGGGGGGGGGACCCCACACTGTCATTTTGGTGACAATATATCGCCGAATTATACCCCCAGCCCTGTACTGGTTAATTATAGACCCCCAACTGACTTTAAGGCTGCATTCACACCTGAGCGTAGCATCTTTGAGCGTTTATCTGGTGTTTTTATGTAGCGTTTTTGAGCTTTGACGTTTTTTTTTATTAGCCAAAAGAGAAAACTATGATCTGTTGCTAGGTTCTTTTTTAGCTTTTTTCTATCAGCTTTTTTATTATTATTATTTTTATTCATTTATTATTTTTTGTTAGGGTAAGGGGTTAGAGTTAAGGTTAGGTCAGGGATAGGATAAGGGGTTGAGGTTAATATTTTATTTATTGTCTTATTATTACTTATTATTTTAGGGGGTTAATATTTTATTTATTGTCTTATTACTTAATATTTTAGGGGGTTAATATTTTATTTATTGTCTTATTATTTATTATTTTAGGGGGTTAATATTTTATTGTCTTATTACTTAATATTTTAGGGGGTTAATATTTTATTTATTGTCGTATTATTATTTTAGGGGTTAATATTTTATTTATTGTCTTATTATTATTTTAGGGGTTAGTATTGTATTAATTGTCTTATTATTATTTATTATTTTAGGGGTTAATATTTTATGTAGTGTCTTATTATTATTTATTATTTTAGGGGTTAATATTGTATTTATTGTCTTATTACTTATTATTTTAGGGGGTTAATATTTTATTTATTGTCTTATTATTATTTTAGGGGTTAATATTTTATTTATTGTCTTATTATTATTTTAGGGGTTAATATTTTATTTATTGTCTTATTAATATTTATTATTTTAGGTGTTAATATTTTATTTATTGTCTTATTATTTATTATTTTAGGGGTTAATATTTTATTTATTGTCTTATTATTATTATTTATTATTTTAGGGGTTAATATTTTATTTATTGTCTTATTATAAATTATTATTATTATTATTATTATTTTTTTTAGTTAAGGTGTTAATAATAATACTGCTAATAATAATAAAAACGAAAGTGAACAAAAAAAACGTGCAAATTGCGCGTATCAATTCATTTCTATAGGAATAAAAACATGCCAAAAATTAGCAAATCTGCCCAATTTGAGCTACACACAAAAGAAAAAAAAAGCTCCAGAATTTTTTTGAGCTTCAGGCGACTTGGAGTGGAGATGTGAGCCTTCTCCATAGAGAATAATTAAAAAAATTTTCACCTCCAGCGTTTTGGAGCTTCAACCTACAAAATGCTGGAGGTGTGATTGGGTCCTGGGGAGCCGCTCCAGTGATTACATGCCGAATAGACACCGCTCTGTACATACAGTGCCTTGAAAAAGTATTCATACCCCTTTGAAATTTTCCACATCTTGTCATGTTACAACCAAAAAACGTAAATGTATTTTATTGGGATTTTATGTGATAGACCAACACAAAGTGGCACATAATTGTGAAGTGGAAGGAAAATTATACAAATAAATATGTGAAAAGTGTGGGGGGGGGGGGGGGGCATTTGTATTCAGCCCCCTTTACTCTGATACCCCTAACTAAAATCTAGTGGAACCAATTGCCTTCAGAAGTCACCTGATTAGTAAATAGAGTCCACCTGTGTGTCATTTAATCTCAGTATAAATACAGCTGTTCTGTGAAGCCCTTGGAGGTTTGTTAGAGAACCTTAGTGAACAAACAGCATCATGAAGGCCAAGGAACACACCAGACAGGTCAGGGATAAAGTTGTGGAGAAGTATAAAGCAGGGTTGGGTTATAAAAAATTCTCCCAAGCTTTGAACATCTCACGGAGCTCTGTTCAATCCATCATCGGAAAATGGAAAGAGTATGGCACAACTGCAAACCTACCAAGACATGGCCGTCCACCTAAACTGACCGGCCGGGCAAAGAGAACATTCATCAGAGAAGAGCCAAGAGGTCCATGGTAACTCTGGAGGAGCTGCAGAGATCCACAGCTCAGGTGGCTCAAGAAGAAGCCCATTGAGGTCATGGAGTGGCCTAGCCAGTCTCCAGACCTTAATCCTATAGGAAATGTATGGAGGGAGCTGAAACTTCGAGTTGCCAAGAGACATCCAAGAAATCTTAAGGATTTAGAGAAGATCTGTAAAGAAGAGAGGACCAAAATCCCTCCTGAGATGTGTGCAAACCTGGTCACCACCTACAAGAAACGTCTGACCTCTGTGATCGCCAACAAGGGTTTCTCCACCAACTACTAAGTCATGTTTTGCTTGGGGATCAAATACTTATTTTACTCACTGAACTGCAACTTAATTTATTAATTAATTAAAATACACCTATGATAAAAATTATAGACTCTTAATTTCTTTGTAGGTGGTCTGCAGGGGATCAAATCGTTATTTTCCCCACTGTAGTCCTAAACAGGAGGGGGAGGACGGAGTAAGATACCAAAATCGCATAGTAAACAAGTTGCAGAGTCCCAAATCTACCACTAGATGTCAGCATACTACCCAAAAAAAAAAAATCTGATGCAGTTCAATATAAGAACAAACAAAATGCATGAGAATGAGGCAAATTGAAGACAGGTACAAAGTCTGGTCCAGCTCGCTAGAGGGCACATGGTCGTCGTATCGCAGAAGATGGGAAAATAGTCCGAAGTTTCCTACTGCTGTCCCCGTAACATCACTTCTGACCCTCCCCTGACGCCTGCAACGCATCATTTGTGAAGCGCTCTGCTCCAGAAATACTTTAATATAAGGTTGGATCTGATTGGCTGTGGGAAAAAATTTACGGGGACAAGAGCAAAAAAACAAAACAAAAAACAATTCTAAAAAATAAATAAATAAAAAGATTCTAAAAAAAAAAATAATAATAATAAAATAAAAAAGGTTGGATCTGATTGGCTGTGGGAAAAAGATATATGGGGGGAAAAAGCAAAAAAAAAATAAAAAATAAAATAAAAAAAATTCTAAACAAAAAAATAATTCTAAAAAAAAAATAAAATAAAATGAATAAGGTTGGATCTGATTGGCTGTGGGAAAAAGATATATGGGGAAAAGAGCAAAAAAAAAAATTCTAAAAAAAAAATAAGGTTGGATCTGATTGGCTGTGGGAAAAAGATATACGGGAAAAAGAGCAAATTAAAAAAAATTCAAAAAAAAAAAAATTAATAAAAAAAATTATTTTGGATCTGATTGGCTGTGGGAAAAAGATAAACGGGAAAAAGAGCAAAAAAAAAAAAAAAAACAATTCTAAAAAATAAATAAAAAAATTCTAAAAAAAAATAATAATAATAAAATAAATAAGGTTGGATCTGATTGGCTGTGGGAAAAAAGATAGATTGGGAAAAGAGCAAAAAAAAGAAATTCTAAAAAAAATAAAAATAAATAAGGTTGGATCTGATTGGCTGTGGGAAAAAGATATATGGGGAAAAGAGCAAATAAAAATAAAAACATTTCTAAAAAAAACAACTAAAATAAATAAGGTTGGATCTGATTGGCTGTGGGAAAAAGATATATGGGGAAAAGAGCAATAAATAAATAAATAAATAAATAAATGTTGGATCTGATTGGCTGTGGGAAAAAGATATATGGGGAAAAGAGCAAATAAAATTGAAAAAATTCTAAAAAAAATAAAAAAATACTATAAGATAACAAAATTATAAAAATAAAAAAATAAAAAAAAAACCAACAAGAATCCCTTTCATGGTGCTCTTCTGCTCTCGCCACATCCATACATGTCTGTTTGGGATGAGGAATTCGGGAAAGAGCCCCCTTGCCTCCTCTGCCTATTTCCAGCCTGGTAAAGTGGTCACATGCGGGCTCATAAAACGGGCCGAGGAGAACACTCCGGAGCTTTTTACATTCCTCCCGCCTCGGCTAATCCTGTTTATATCATGGCCGCGGCCCTAAGCTTTTAATTGAACGCCGTGAACTCGTGAGAGTCCATTAGCAAAGCCAAAACTTCCTGGCTTCGCACGCTTCATCTAGCACTTTGTTAAAGAGGACCGGTTGCGCATACAAAGCGGGAGCCAGGCGACTGACCGGGAGATGACGGTACCACCACCGGGAAAAGACCGCTCGGGCCTTATAGTGAAGGAAGGCCAGTGCTTCCGAGCTTCTGGGAAATATGGACATTTTATTGAATCTTGTTCCTTTATTTTAAATTAACTGTAAAATTTCAATTCTTACAAATAAACAGTTAATAGAAGGAGCAGCCGTGATGTTCATTTTGCAGAGCATGCTGGAATATTTGACATCTGAAGGCTCAGCACCTCCTATGTATTGTTGGTAACCTACCGGGCTGCCCCATGACTTCTAGGAGGGTGCGAGTCCCTTCTCACCCTGCGGTCTGTACAGGGCCAGTGCTACCGCTAGGCAAACTAGGCAGCCGCCTAGGGCGCCCGGCCACTGGTGTTCCTACGCTCTTCTCTCTGCAGCGAGCAACTAAGTCTCAGCATCAGCAGACAGCCGCCGCTCCATTCACACATAGTGTCAGAGGCGCAACAGCAGCTGGGGACTGTATCTGTGTCCTGACTCCCGAATGATTGGAAGCAAGCAAACATTCATTGATGGGCACTGGTATGCTGCATTGATGGGCGCTGGTGAGGCTGCATTTGATGGGCGCTGGTGAGGCTGCATTGATGGGCGCTGGTGAGGCTGCATTGATGGGCGCTGGTGAGGCTGCATTGATGGGCGCTGGTGAGGTTGCATTGATGGGCGCTGGTGAGGCTGCATTGATGGGCGCTGGTGAGACTGCATTGATGGGCGCTGGTGAGGCTGCATTTATTGGGCGCTGGTGAGGCTGCATTTGATGGGCGCTGGTGAGGCTGCATTAGATGGGCACTGGTGAGGCTGCATTGATGGGCGCTGGTGGACTGCATTGATGGGCGCTGGTGAGGCTGCATTGATGGGCGCTGGTGAGGCTGCATTGATGGGCGCTGGTGAGGCTGCATTGATGGGCGTTGGTGAGGCTGCATTGATGGGCGCTGGTGAGGCTGCATTGATGAGCACTGGTGAGGCTGCATTGATGAGCACTGGTGAGGCTGCATTGATGAGCACTGGTGAGGCTGCATTGATGGGCGTTGGTGAGGCTGCATTGATGGGTGCTGGTGAGGCTGCATTTGATGGGCGCTGGTGAGGCTGCATTGATGGGCGATGGTGAGGCTGCATTGATGGGCACTGGTGAGGCTGCATTGATGGGCACTGGTGAGGCTGCATTGATGGGTGCTGGTGAGGCTGCATTGATGGGCGCTGGTGAGGCTGCATTGATGGGCGCTGGTGAGGCTGCATTTGATGGGCGCTGGTGAGGCTGCATTGATGGGCACTGGTGAGGCTGCATTGATGGGCGCTGGTGGACTGCATTGATGGGCGCTGGTGAGGCTGCATTGATGGGCGCTGGTGGACTGCATTGATGGGCGCTGGTGAGGCTGCATTTGATGGGCGCTGGTGAGGCTGCATTTGATGGGCGCTGGTGAGGCTGCATTAGATGGGCGCTGGTGAGGCTGCATTGATGGGCGCTGGTGGACTGCATTGATGGGCGCTGGTGAGGCTGCATTGATGGGTGCTGGTGAGGCTGCATTGATGGGCGCTGGTGAGGCTGCATTGATGGGCGTTGGTGAGGCTGCATTGATGGGCGCTGGTGAGGCTGCATTGATGAGCACTGGTGAGGCTGCATTGATGAGCACTGGTGAGGCTGCATTGATGAGCACTGGTGAGGCTGCATTGATGGGCGCTGGTGAGGCTGCATTGATGGGCGCTGGTGAGGCTGCATTGATGAGCACTGGTGAGGCTGCATTGATGGGCGTTGGTGAGGCTGCATTGATGGGCGCTGGTGAGGCTGCATTGATGGGTGCTGGTGAGGCTGCATTTGATGGGCGCTGGTGAGGCTGCATTGATGGGCGCTGGTGAGGCTGCATTGATGGGCACTGGTGAGGCTGCATTGATGGGCACTGGTGAGGCTGCATTGATGGGTGCTAGTGAGGCTGCATTGATGGGCGCTGGTGAGGCTGCATTGATGGGCGCTGGTGAGGCTGCATTTGATGGGCGCTGGTGAGGCTGCATTTGATGGGCGCTGGTGAGGCTGCATTGATGGGCGCTGGTGAGGCTGCATTGATGGGCGCTGGTGGACTGCATTGATGGGCGCTGGTGAGGCTGCATTGATGGGCGCTGGTGAGACTGCATTGATGGGCGCTGGTGAGGCTGCATTGATGGGCGCTGGTGAGGCTGCATTGATGGGCGCTGGTGAGGCTGCATTGATGGGCGCTGGTGAGGCTGCATTGATGGGCGCTGGTGAGGCTGCATTTGATGGGCGGTGGTGAGGCTGCATTTGATGGGCGCTGGTGAGGCTGCATTGATGGGCGCTGGTGGACTGCATTGATGGGCGCTGGTGAGGCTGCATTGATGGGCGCTGGTGAGGCTGCATTGATGGGCGTTGGTGAGGCTGCATTGATGAGCACTGGTGAGGCTGCATTGATGGGCGCTGGTGAGGCTGCATTGATGGGCGCTGGTGAAGCTGCATTGATGGGCGCTGGTGGGCTGCATTGATGGGCGTTGGTGAGGCTGCATTGATGGGCGCTGGTGAGGCTGCATTGATGAGCACTGGTGAGGATGCATTGATGGGCGTTGGTGAGGCTGCATTGATGGGCGCTGGTGAGGCTGCATTGATGGGTGCTGGTGAGGCTGCATTTGATGGGCACTGGTGAGGCTGCATTGATGGGCACTGGTGAGGCTGCATTGATGGGCGCTGGTGAGGCTGCATTGATGGGCGCTGGTGAGGCTGCATTGATGGGCGCTGGTGAGGCTGCATTAATGGGCGCTGGTGAGGCTGCATTGATGGTCGCTGGTGAGGCTGCATTTGATGGGCGCTGGTGAGGCTGCATTTGATGGGCGCTGGTGAGGCTGCATTTGATGGGCGCTGGTGAGGCTGCATTGATGGGCGCTGGTGGACTGCATTAATGGGCGCTGGTGAGGCTGCATTGATGGGCGCTGGTGAGGCTGCATTGATGGGCGCTGGTGAGGCTGCATTGATGGGTGCTGGTGAGGCTGCATTGATGGGTGCTGGTGAGGCTGCATTGATGGGCGCTGGTGGGGTGTATTTAATGGGCGCTTCATTAAAAAGGTGGGGAATACATGGGCAGAGCAAAGGTGGAGTCAGGGGTGGAGCCGGGGGGGGCGGCAAAATGAGGTTTCGCCTAGGGTGTCAAAAATCCTTGCACCAGCCCTGGGTCTGTATGATCCGATCTCCCTGCCATAAATATATATATATATACACACATATTTAAAAAAAATATATATACCTCCCAACTTTTGAACTTCAGAATGAGGGACGCCCAATAGAGAAAGTGCGTGCCACGGCAAAATGTGGGTGTGGCCAAACTCTTAACAGTGGGTGTAGTTAAACAAAACCTGGGCTTCCTTGTACCTATATAGGGGTCAGTATGGCAGAGAAGAAGGGTCACAAGGGCAGAGGACAGGGGTCAGCAGGATGGAGGACAGGAGTCAGTAGGGAAGGAAGAAAATTGTCCAAAATGTCTTGGTATGCTGACACCTTAAGAGTTCCCTTCACTGGAACTAAGGGGCCAAGCCTAACCCCTGGAAAAACAACCCCACACCATAATCCCCCCTCCACCAAATGATTTGGACCAGTGCACAAAGCAAGGTCTATAAAGACATGGATGAATGAGTTTGGGGTGGAGGAACTGGACTGCACAGAGTCCTGACCTCAACCCGATAGAACACCTTTGGGATAAATTAGAGTGGAGACTGTGAGCCAGGCCTTTTCGTCCAACATCAGTGCCTGACCTCACAAATGCTCTTCTGGAAGAATGGTCAAACATTCCCATAGACACAATCCTAAACCTTGTGGACGGCCTTCCTAGAAGAGTTGAAGCTGTTATAGCTGCAAAGGGTGGGCCAACTCAATATTGAACCCTACGGACTAAGACTGGGATTCCATTAAAGATCATGTGTGTGTAAAGACAGGTGTCCCAATACTTTTGGTAATATAGTGTGTGTATATATATATATATCCTTTTTAATAATAGTGTTCAACTAAAATGTGGCATTCGGCCGCAGCAAGAGCTGTTTTAGTGCTCCTCTTGCAAAGGCCACAAGTCAAGTGAGTCTCGGAGCCGACTATCAACCATGGTGGAGCAACATTGTCCAGTGTGCAGGCTGGCCACATGGCCGGCTGGATGCCACCACTTCAAAAGTTACCGCAGCTTGCTAAAATTAGGGAGCCCCTTGTCTTGATGGAAGGTCCTGAGTGTGATACCCCCCAACCCAATTCCCTCATAAGATTCCAGAGAGCACCTCACAGGGTGTACACCCTCAGCCTGATGCTCATACTAATCGGTCAAAACTAAGGGACACTATTCTGTACTCCTACTCCTGGACCTCTCTGCTGCCTTTGATATGGTTGACCACCCTCTTCTCCTCAAAAAACTCCACGCCTTTGTTCTCCGTGACTGTACTCTTCGCTGGTTCTCTACCTACTTATTTAACTGCACCTTTAGCATTTCTTACAACTCTTCTTCCTCCTCTCCTCTTCCTTTCTCTGTTGGGGTCCCCCAAGGTTCTGTTCTTGGACCTCTCCTATTTTCAATCTACACCTCCTCCCTGGGTCAGCCTCCCACGGCTACCAATAACACCTCTACGCTGGCGACACCCAAATCTATTTCTCTACCCGTCAGCCCACTCCCTCTGTCTCCTCACGTATCACTAATTTACTATCAGATGTATCAGTCTGGGTGTCGCACCACTTCCTCAAACTCAATCTATCCAAAACCGAACTTTTCCCTCCCCCACGTGCCACTTCCCCTAATCTCTCTGTCAAAATTGATGGAGCAACTATCAGCCCATCCCCACATGCCAAGGTCCTAGGAGTAGTCCTAGACTCTGAACTCTCCTTTAAGGTGCACGTCTAATCACTGTCCAAATCTTGCCGCCTCAACCTCTGGAACATCTCCAAAATACGCCCCTTTCTCCTTAGACTCCAGAACATCTCCAAAATACGCCCCATTCTTCTCAACCTCCAGAACATCTCCAAAATACGCCCCATTCTTCTCAACCTCTGGAACATCTCCAAAATATGCCCCATTCTTCTCAACCTCCAGAACATCTCCAAAATACGCCCCATTCTTCTCAACCTTCAGAACATCTCCAAAATACACCCCATTCTTCTCAACCTCCAGAACATCTCTAAAATACGCCCATTCTTCTCAACCTCCAGAACATCTCCAAAATACGCCCCATTCTTCTCAACCTTCAGAACATCTCCAAAATACGCCCCATTCTTCTCAACCTCCAGAACATCTCCAAAATACGCCCCATTCTTCTCAACCTCCGGAACATCTCCAAAATATGCCCCATTCTTCTCAACCTCCAGAACATCTCCAAAATACGCCCCATTCTTCTCAACCTTCAGAACATCTCCAAAATACGCCCCATTCTTCTCAACCTTCAGAACATCTCCAAAATACGCCCCATTCTTCTCAACCTCCAGAACATCTCCAAAATACGCCCCATTCTTCTCAACCTCTGGAACATCTCCAAAATACGCCCCATTCTTCTCAACCTCCAGAACATCTCCAAAATACGCCCCATTCTTCTCAACCTCCGGAACATCTCCAAAATACGCCCCATTCTTCTCAACCTCTGGAACATCTCCAAAATATGGCCCTTTCTCCTCAACCTCCAGAACATCTCCAAAATACGCCCCATTCTTCTCAACCTCCGGAACATCTCCAAAATACGCCCCATTCTTCTCAACCTCTGGAACATCTCCAAAATATGCCCCTTTCTCCTCAACCTCCAGAACATCTCCAAAATACGCCCCATTCTTCTCAACCTCCAGAACATCTCAAAAATACGCCCCTTTCTAACCAATCACACAACAAAGCTCTTAATTCACTCGCTGGTAGGGATGAGCCGAACACCCCCCTGTTTGGTTCGCACCAGAACATGCGAACAGGAAAAAAGTTCGCTCGAACACGCGAACACCGTTAAAGTCTAATATTCCTTAAAATTTCGTACCTGGGGGCTGTCTATAGTATGCCTGCAAAGGGGCGCATGTTTCCCCGTGTTTAGAACAGTCTGACAGCAAAATGACATTTGGAAGGAAAAAACCCATTTAAAACTACCCGCGGCTATTGCATTGCCGACAATACACATAGAAGTTCATTGATAAAAACGGCATGGGAATTCCCCACAGGGAAACTCCGAACCAAAATTAAAAAAAAAAATGACGTGGGAGGGGAACCCCGCGCCAAAAAAAAAAAAAAAACAGCGTGGGGTCCCCCCAAAAATCCATACCAGACCCTTATCCGAGCACGCAACCTGGCAGGCCGCAGGAAAAGAGGGGAGGACGAGAGTGCGCCCCCCCCTCCTGAACCGTACCAGGCCACATGCCCTCAACATTGGGAGGGTGCTTTGGGGTAGCCCCCCAAAACACCTTGTCCCCATGTTGATGAGGACAAGGGCCTCATCCCCACAACCCTGGCCGGTGGTTGTGGGGGTCTGCGGGCGGGGGGCTTATCGGAATCTGGAAGCCCCCTTTAACAAGGGGACCCCCAGATCCTGGCCCTCCCCCTGTGTCTGACGAGTCTCCTCGTCTGACGGTTCTTAAATAACGGGGGGCGGGGCCACACGGTGACCCCGCCCCCCTCTGACGCGCGTGACTTGACAGGACTTCCCTGTGACATCACAGGGAATGCCACGGGGAAGTCCCGTCATGTCCCGTGCGTCAGAGGGGGCCGGGTCACCGGGTGGCCCCACCCCCCGTTATTTAAGAACCGTCAGACGAGGAGACGCCGTCACACAGCGGGAGCCTCCCTCCATGCCAGCATGGATGCGGAGCGGCCCGGAGAAGAAAATGAAGAAGAGAAGAAGGAAGAAGAGAAGAGGATGAAGAAGAAGATGAAGAGAAGAGCGGGAGCCTCCCCCCATGCCATGGGTGCGGAGCGGCCCGAGGAGAAGAAGATAGAAGATGCCGCGGAGGAGATGCTGGACGAGAACGCCGGAGGAAGAACCAGAAGAGCCAGAAGAACCAAGAAGAAGATGAAGGAAGATAGAAGAAAGAAGAAGCATTTAAATAAAGGAATTGTCAAAAACTGTCTCTTGTAATTTTTAACATTTTTGACAGTTTTTTAGTGAAATGGTAGGGGTAAGTACCCCCTTACCATTTCACACAGGGGGGGGGGCCGGAATCTGGGGGTCCCCTTGTTAAAGGGGGCTTCCAGATTCCGATAAGCCCCCCGCCCGCAGACCCCCTTCAGGTCTGGTATGGATTTTTGGGGGGCCCCACGCCGTTTTTTTTTCTTTTGGCGCGGGGTTCCCCTTAAAATCCATACCAGACCTGAAGGGTCTGGTATGGAATTTAGGGGGAACCCCACGTCATTTTTTTAAAAAATTTTGGCCGGGGTTCCCCTTAATATCCATACCAGACCTGAAGGGCCTGGTATGGAATTAAGGGGGACTCCCACGTCATTTTTTTTTTTTAATTTTGGTTCGGGGCTTCCCTGTGGGGAATTCCCATGCCGTTTTTATCAATGAACTTCTATGTGTATTGTCGGCAATGCAATAGCCGCGGGTAGTTTTAAATGTGTTTTTTCCTTCCAAATGGCATTTTGCTGTCAGACTGTTCTAAACACGGGAAACATGCGCCCCTTTACAGGCATACTATAGACACCTCCCAGGTACGAAATTTAAAGGGATATTACACTTTTATTGTTTGACTTTAAGCATTATTAAAATCACTGCTCCTGAAAAAACGGCCGTTTTAAAACTTTTTTTTGCATTGATCCATGTCCCCTGGGGCAGGACCCAGGTCCCCAAACACTTTTTATGACAATAACTTGCATATAAGCCTTTAAAATTAGCACTTTTGATTTCTCCCATAGACTTTTAAAGGGTGTTCTGCGGCATTCGAATTTGCCGCGAACACGCCAAATTGTTCGCTGCTCGGCGAACTTGTGAACAGCCAATGTTCGAGTCGAACATGAGTTCGACTCGAACTCGAAGCTCATCCCTACTCGCTGGTCATCTCTCGCCTCAACTACTGTAACACCCTCCTCATTGGCTTACCTCTACATAGTCTATCCCCCCTTTAGTCAATCATGAATGCTGCTGCCAGACTCGTCCACCTTACCAATCACTCTGTCTCTGCTACCCTTCTCTGTCAATCCCTCCACTGGCTTCCAATCACCCAAAGAATTAAATTCAAAATACTAACAACTACCCACAAAGCCATCCACAACTCTGCCCCCAGGTACATCACTGTCTCAAAATACCAACCTAATCGTCCTCTTCGTTCTTCTCAAGACCTCCTGCTATCTAACTCACTCATCGCCTCCTCCCATGCTCGCCTCCAGGACTTTTCCAAAGCCTCTCCAAGCCTATGGAACTCCTTACCCCAATCTGTCCGTCTATCTCCCACTCTATTGGCTTTTAGACGATCCCTGAAAACCCTCCTCTTCAGAGAAGCCTACCCAACCCACACCTAACAACTGGATTTTCATTTTGTCCATCAGCTCGCCCCCCACAGCTACTACCCTTTGTTCCACTTGACCCTCACTTCTAGATTGTAAGCTCTAATGAGCCGGGCCCTCTGATCCCTCCTGTATTGATTTGTATTGTAATTGTACTGTCTTCCCCAATGTTGTAAAGCGCTGCACCAAACTGTTGGCGCCATATAAATCCTGTATAATAATAATAATAATACTAATAATAATAATACTATCCAACTTCCTCTGTTACTGCTCCGTGGAAACTGCCAAAGAAAATGTAAAGCATCACAAATTTGTAATACATTCAGTATAGATTTATACATTTTGATAAAAACCAGAAGGTATAACAACGTGTTTTAGGGGGTTCACAACTATTGGAAAATGGGGGACAATGAACAGGGAGAGTAAAACTCTGCGGCTGGATCAAGGGGTGTGATTGGGGGTCCAAATGTTGGCAATGTTTGGGTAGGCGAAACATCAATTTCGGGTGGACAGGCCTTTGACATGTACCCATCCTTGGAGTGTGAAGAAGCAGATTCCAAACTAGAATATCAACTGAAGAGGATTCCAATATGGCTGCATGTGTTCCATCATACCACCGGGGGGCAGAAGCACTCAACTATCTGATGGCCATTTCAAGATAAAGTTATTATTAATATTTTTTATAGGTAATGGGGTGCGGGCAAAGCTGTGTTTTTCCTTCTTTCTTTTTTGTGTAATTGTTTTTGTATTAGTATTATTATTATTATTGTTGTTATTAATATGATTAATATTTTTATAGGTAATGGGGTGCTGGCAAAGCTGTGTTTTTCCTTTTTTTTTATTATTGTTTTGTATTATTAATAATATAATTATTGTTCCTGTTATTATTGTTATTAATATTATTAATATTTTTATAGGTAATGGGGTGTGGTCAATGTGGTGTTTTGTATTTTTTATTATTTTTGTATTTTTAATAATATAAGTTGTTAATTGTATAATTGTTCATGTTATTATTATTATTATTATTATTATTATTATTATTATTATTATTATTGATTCCTGTTTATGTTGTTTTTGTTTATTGTTTTTGTATTATTTATAGAATTATTGTTACATTTGTTACTAATATTATTTATTTTTATTAATATTGTTATTAATATTCCTGCAGGTAATGGGGTGTGGGAAAAGCTTTGTTTTTCTTTTTTTCAAATAGGTTTTGTATTAATAGAATTATTGTTCCTGTTATTATTATTGTTATTAATATTATTAATATTTTTAATGGGGTAAGTAATGGGGTGTGTGCAAAGCGGTGTTTTGTATTTTTTATTGTTTTTGTATTATTAATAATATAAGTATTGTTCCTGTTATTATTATTAATAATTTCTTTTTATGTTTTTGTTTATTGTATTATTTATAGAATTATTGTTACATTTGTTATTAATATTATTTATGTTTTATTAATATTGTTATTAAAATTTCTACAGGTAAAGAGGTGTGGACAAAGCTGTGTCTGTATTTTTTATTATATATATAGTGTGCTGTTGTTTCTCTGGCTCCTGCTGACACCCCCCCCCCGCATAGCCATTCACTAGGAAGATCAGTGTACGGCTGTTTCTCTGTCTCCTGCTGACACGCCCCCTGCACAGTCATTCTGCTGCTAGGCTGTCTTGGACATCTGTGTGTCCCCCCCCCCCATATTCACCTGCCAATCTGCAGACATAAATCGGGAAGCTTGTGGATGAAGTCATGTGATAAATCAACAACTGCCAATCTGGACTTTATTTAAAGTACAATGAAAAAAAAAATATGTGAGCCGAGGTCACCTTAAATTGTAAACGCACATCACTGCAGTCAGTAGATCTGCAGATACAAGCAGCTGAAGTTAAGAGAAAATCTGAATCTGCCTGGAAGACCAGTTTACTCCTCCTACCTCTTCTGCTGCCCCTCCTACCTCACTGACCAATAAGGAGAGGCTAAGGAGAAAATAAGTGGGTGGGGCTAAGTAAAAAAAAAAAAAAAAAAAAAAAAACCCTTTCTACTCACATTCATAGAGGTAAAAAAAAAATGGGTCACGTGACGGAATGCCGAGGCAGGGAAATTGATGGGCACAGTGGCTGCAATTGATGGGCACAGTGAGGCTGCAATTGATGGGTACAGTAAGGCTGCAATTGATGGGCACAGTGAGGTTACAATTGATGGGCACAGTGGCTGCAAATGATGGGCACAGTGAGGTTACAATTGATGGGCACAGTGAGGTTACAATTGATGGGCACAGTGGCTGCAATTGAAGGGCACAGTGACTGCAATTGATGGGCACAGTGAGGCTACAATTAATGGGCACAGTGGCTGCAATTGATGGGCACAGTGAGGCTACAATTGATGGACACAGTGGCTGCAATTGATGGTCACAGTGGCGCTACAGTTGATGGGCACAGTGGCTGCAATTTATGTACACAGTGAGGCTTCAATTTTTGGGCACAGTGGCTGCAATTGATGGGCACAGTGGCTGCAATCGATGGGCACAGTGAGGCTACAATTGATGGGCACAGTGGCTGCAATTGATGGGCACAGTGGCTGCAATTGATGGGCACAGTGAGGCTACAATTAATGGGCACAGTGAGGCTGAAATTGATGGGCACAGTGGCTGCAATTGATGGGCACAGTGAGGCTGCAATTGATGGGCACAGTGGCTGCAATCGATGGGCACAGTGAGGCTACAATTAATGGGCACAGTGAGGCTGCAATTGATGGGCACAGTGAGGCTACAATTGATGGGCACAGTGAGGCTACATTTGATGGGCACAGTGGTTGCAATTGATGGGCACAGTGAGGCTGCAATTTATGGGCACAGTGGCACTACAATTGTTGGCACAATGGTTGCAATTGATGGGCACAGTGGCTACAACTGATGGGCACAATGAGGCTACAATGAATGGGCACAGTGGCTGCAATTGATGGGCACAGTGAGGCTACACTTGATGTGCTTAGTGGCTGCAATTGATGGGCACAGTGAGGCTAAAATTGATAAGCACATTGGCTGCAATTGATGGGCACATTGACTGTAATTGATGGGCACAATGAGGCTACAATTAATGGGCACAGTGAGGTTGCAATTGATGGGCACAGTGAGGCTGCAATTAATGGGCACAGTGAAGCTACATTTGATGGGCACAGTGGCTGCAATTGAAGGGCACAGTAAAGCTGCAATTGAAGGGCACAGTGAGGCTGCAATTGATGGGCACAGTGAGGCTGCAATTGATGGGCACAGTGAGGCTGCAATTGATGGGCACAGTGAGGCTACATTTGATGGGCACAGTGGCTGCAATTGATGTTTTTTTTCAGTTTGTTTGCGCCCCCCTCAAATTATTTTTAGCACCAGCCGCCACTGCCCCAACCCCTACATTTATTCTGTCACTAGATTCCAGAAAGCACCTCACAAGGTTTACTACCTCTGTCTGACACTAGTGCTCCTTGTAAAGGAGAATACCATAAATTTGCAATACGTTCAGTATAGATTTAGAAATCTTATTAAAAGATTAGACGGTAAAGCCAACATGTTTCGGGGGTTAAAAACCCCTTTCATCAGGGCTTGGAGGCTGGTGGTGATAGAAGAGAATACTGGACAATGAAAGCAGAGGGTCAAGGATTAAAGTAGTACCATTATACCAACGCTGCCACCAACCTAATCCTTGATTCTCTCCTTTTACTGTCCAGGGTCTTCTTCTATCACCACCAGCATACAAGCTCTGATGAAGGGGGCACTTAGACCCCCGAAACGCGTTGGCTACTTTTTGAATTATACCCCTGACCTTTAATGGAATAAAGTTGTATCTGGACCTCTTAGCAGTGGTGTGGTGCTTCAATTTCAACTCTTTTTACACCATCCTAATCCTTGACTCTCTCCTTTTACTGTCCAGTGTCTTCCATCACCACCAACATACAAGACCTGATGAAAGGGGCACTTAGACCCTCGAAATGCGTTGGATACTTTTTGAGCTGTACCCCTGACCTTTAATGGAATAAAGTTGTATCTGGACCTCTTAGCAGTAGTGTGGGGCTTCAAATCCAGATGTTTTTAACACCAACCTAATCCTTGACTCTCTCCTTTTACTGTCCAGTGTCTTCTTCTATCACCACCAACATAAAAGTGCTGAGGAAGATGAGTTGTTAACTCCCGAAACGTGTTGGCTTTATTTTCTATAGAGATTTATAAATCTCTATTGGATATTGTAAGTTATTGGTGCTCCTATATCTTTGGACTGCTCTGGGGAGCCTTATTTTAGAACCATCATGGTGGGTCCACCAATACCCACTATGTACCCCTCTACACTTCCAAGGCAGCCATGAACCTTTTCTGGCTCAATTGCTTTCAGAAACTTATTAGGACTTTCTTTTTTTTTTTTAGAAGGAAAAGGCGGAAAAAAAAGATTCAGTGGGTGCGGTTGGGACTTTTTCCCCGACATCGCAAGCAGGTGTTCCCAAAACCACCGACTGGGTTGGACCTACTGCTATCTGAATCAAACATGAAGCACTCTAATAAGAGCTCTCTATATACATTTCAAGCCTAAATACACAATGCCCACATTTGCTCACAAAAACAACTTGAGACATATAACGTTCGACCCCGGATTGTATACATTTTTTTTGTCTTTTGTTCTATTTGAAATATATTTTAGTTACAGTGCCTGGAAAAAGTATTCACACCCCTGAAAATTCTCCACATTTTGTCATGTTCCAACCGAAAACATAAATGTATTTTATTGGGATTTTATGTGATAGACCAACACAAAGTGGCACATAATTGTGAAGTGGAAGGAAAATGATAAATGGTTTTCAACATTTTTTACAAATAAATATGTGAAAAGTATGTGGGGGGGGGGGGGGGCATTTGTATGGCGCCCCCCGGAGTCAATACTTTGTAGAACCCCCTTTCTCTGCAATTACAGCTGCAAGTCTTTTTGGGGATGTCTCTACCAGCTTTGCACATCTAGAGAGGGACATTTTTGCCCATTCTTCTTTGCAAAATATCTCAAGCTCTGTCAGATTGGATGGAGAGCGTCTGTGAACAGCAATTTTCAAGTCCTGCCACAGATTCTCAATTGGATTTAGGTCTGGACTGTGACTGGGCCATTCTAACACATGAATATGCTTTGATCTAAACCATTCCATTGTAGCTCTGGCTGGATGTTTCGGGTCGTTGTCCTGCTGGAAGGTGAACCTCCGCCCCAGTCTCAAGTGTTTTGCAGACTCTAACAGGTTTTCTTCTAAGATTGCCCTGTATTTGTCTCCATCCATCTTCCCATCAACTCTGACCAGCTTCCCTGTCCCTGCTGAAGAAAAGCATCCCCACCACATGATGCTGCCACCACCGTGCTTCACGGTGGGGATGGTGTGTTCAGGGTGATGCGCAGTGTTAGTTTTCCCCACACATAGCGTTTTGCTTTTAGGCCAAAAAGTTGAATTTTGGTCTCATCTGACCAGAGCACCTTCTTCCACATGTTTGCTGTGTCCTCCACATGGCTTCTCACAAACTACAAACAGGACTTCTTATGACTTTCTTTCACCAATGTCTTTCTTCTTGTCACTCTTCCATAAAGGGCAGATTTGTGGAGAACACGACTAATAGTTGTCCTGTGGACAGATTCTCCCACCTGAGCTGTGGATCTCTGCAGCTCCTCCAGAGTTACCATGGACCTCTTGGCTCTTCACTGATGAATGCTCTCCTTGCCCGGCCGGTCAGTTTAGGTGGACGGCCATGTCTTGGTAGGTTTGCAGTTGTGCCATACTCTTTCCATTTTCCGATGATGGATTGATCAGAGCTCCATGAGATGTTCAAAGCTTGGGATATCTTGTTATAACCTAACCCTGCTTTATACTTCTCCACAACTTTATCCCTGACCTGTCTGGTGTGTTCCTTGGCCTTCATGATGCTGTTTGTTCACTAAGGTTCTCTAAAAAAAATCTGAGGGCTTCACAGAACAGCTGTATTTATACTGAGATTAAATTACACACAGGTGGACTCTATTTACTAATTAGGTGACTTCTGAAGGCAATTGGTTCCTCTAGATTTTATTTAGGGGTATCAGAGTAAAGGGAGCTGAATACAAATGTCCCCCCCCCCACACTTTTCACATATTTATTTGTATCATTTATCATTTTCCTTCCACTTCACAATTATGAGCCACTTTGTGTTGGTCTATCACATAAAATCCCAATAAAATACATTTACGTTTTTTGGTTGTAATATGACAAAATGTGGAAAATTTCCAGGGGTGTGAATACTTTTTCCAGGTACTGTAACTAAGCTGTATTTCAAATAGAACAAAAGAAAAAAAAATGTATACAATCCGGGGTCGAACGTTATATGTCTCAAGTTGTTTTTGTGAGCAAATGTGAACCAAAATCCTCTACAGCAGCAAAGAGCTTCCGGCGACTATTTTTACAAGTTGTCAGCTTTTCCATAAAACCTCGGGAATATCGCACAGAACGGCCCGCGGCGTTGTACATCGATTAATATTAATATGGAACGTGGTAGACGTTCTGATTTGCCCGGATATTCAGCGCGCAGCACATATTTCAGCTGCACAAACAAGGTGCGGGCAAGAGCCGCTTCTACCCTTGGGAGCCCATTTAATCACCCGGGAATGATGGGCGCGTTGGCGCTCGGATACTGTTGCTAGGTAACCTCATCGCCCCGGATACATAGGAGCCTTCGTAGAAGATGAAGAGGTGTATTTGATATTTGATATGATGTATTTAATATTTTTATTTATTTCATTTAATTGTTAGTAGTGGTAGTATATTACTATTCATTATTCAACAATGTATTTAATTAAATGATTATATTATACATCGTATTTAATGTACAATGTATTTATTATTTATTTAATATTAGCAGTAGTAGCCTTATATTACTTATTATTTATTCAGCAATAAATTATATTATGCTTAATGTAAAATGTATTTATTTTTTATTTTTAATAATTATTATTATTAAATATTAGCAGTAGTTGTATTATATTACTTATTATGTATTCAATATTGTATATTATGCTTAATGTACAATGTATTTAATTTTTTTATTATTATTTTATTCAACGATGAATTTATAATTTTATATTTAATGTATAATGTATTCTTGTATTACTATTATTTTTAAATGAAAATGATTGTTTATTGTTCCACAATGCATTATACTATATTATGTTTAATGTATAATGTATTTGTGTATTATTATTTTCAATTTAAAGTTATTAATGTATATTATGCAACAATGCATTTATTATTATATTATATTTCATGTACAATTTATTTTATTATTTATTATTTTTTTATGTATTATTATTAAACGATGTATTATATTATTTTTAATGTAGAATGTATTATTGTATCAATTTACTATTAGTTTTAAATTATTATTATTAATAATAATAATAATAATAATAATAATAATAATACTACTATTATACATCAATGTATTTATTATTTTTCATGTACAATGTCTTATTTATTATTCAAGAATGTATTTAATTAAATAATTATATTATATTATACATTGTATTTAATGTACAATGTATTTTTTTATTTAATATTAGCAGTAGTAGCATTGTATTACTTATTATTTATTCAGCAATAAATTATATTATGTTTAATGTAAAATGTATTTATTTTAAATTTTTAATAATAATATTAATTATTATTAAATATTAGCAGTAGTGGTATTATATTACTTATGTATTCAATACTGTATATTATGTTTATTGTACAATGTATTTAATTTTTTTATTATTATTTTATTCAACAATGAATTTATTATTTTATATTTAATGTATAATGTATTATTGTATTACTATTATTTTTAAATTAAAATGATTGTTTATTATTCCACAATGCATTTATTATATTATGTTTAACGTATAATGTATTCTTGTATTATTATTTTCAATTTAAAATTAATAATGTATATTATGCATTTATTATTATATTTTTTTTACAAGAAATTGTATTATTATAATTTCAATTTATATTTAATGTACAATGTATTATTTTATTATTTTTTATTTATTATTATTATTATTATTATTATTATTATTATTATTAAACAATGTATTATATTATTTTAAATGTAGAAGGTCTTATTGTATCAATTTACTATTAGTTTTAAATTATTATTATTATTATTATTATTATTAATACTATTATACAGCAATGTATTTATTATTTTTCATGTACAATATCTTATTGTATTATTATGATTTTTAAATTATTATTACTATTATGCACTCCTGAGTATAACTAACTGCAGTCACCAGATCTCAGGGAACCATGCAGATGATTTTCCACTGCTAATTACTCAGCAGGCTGGTTACACATAGTGAGGGGAAGTCACACTTGTGCTGGATAGTTTTCCCCACCATTAAGAAGCTCTCTGCTCTGTACACATCTCCCTGGACTTATCATATACCTGGAATGACTGCAATGATTGTATAAGATCTGTGCCCTCCATGGCTGTGCCATCCAAAAAACTGACACGGCAGTCATTTCTCCAGGTGGACTTTGAATCGGCTCCTGACACATGCCTGAACTCTGTGAGCTTATGACCTCATGTACAATGTATTATCATTATTACTATTATTTATTATTAAAACATTTACTTATTATTAGGTTCCATGTTCAATGTATTATTATAGTATTATTTTACATTTTATTTTTCATTTTTTTATTATTATTTAATTATGCATTTATTATTATATTTCATGTTCAATGTATAATTGTATTATTATTTTACATTATATTTATTATTTTTATTATTATAATTTAACAATGCATTTATTATTATATTTCATGTGTAATGTATTATTGTAGTATTCTTTTACATTTTATTATATTCAATGATGTATTTATTAGTATATTTCATGTACAATGTATTATTGTATTATTATTTTACATTCTATTTATTTTTACTTTTATTATTGTAATTCAACAATGTATTTATTATTATATTTCATGTACAATGGAATATTGTATTATTATTTTACATTTTATTATTCTTTTATAATTCAAAGATGTATTTATTATTATATTTCATGTGCAATATATTATTGTATTATTTTACATTTTATTTATTATTACTATTCAACTATGTATTTATTAGTATATTTCATGTACAATGTATTATTGTATTATTATTTTACATTTTATTAATATTTTTATTATTATTATTAATATTACTCAACAATGTATTTATTAGTATGTTTCATGTACAATGTGTTATTGTATTATTATTTTACATTTTATTAATATTTGTATTATTATTATTATTACTCAACAATGTATTTATTAGTATATTTCATGTACAATGTATCATTGTATTATTATTTTAAATTGCATTTATTATTTTTATTAATATTATTCAACAATGTATTTATTATTATATTTCATGTACAATGTATTATTATTGTAATACTAATATTTAAAATTGTTATTATTATTAATAATTATTCAACAATATATTTACTAGTATAATATATTTCATATACAGGGGGGGGGGGGGGATTTGCCAAAACAGGTGCACACAAAATATTGGTGCAGCTCTGCATAGTAACCAATCAGCTTCCAGGTCTTATTGTCAAAGCCTGATTGAACAAGCTGAAGTTAGAAGCTGATTGGTTACTATGCAGAGCTGCACCAGATTCTGTGTGCATCCGTTTTAGCTAATCTCCTCCATTGTACATTACAATTATAATAATAATGAATACATTGTTGAATAATTAATAATTATTATAATAAAAAAAAAAAAATTATAATACAATAATACATTGTACATGAAATATAATAAATACATTGAAAAATAATAATAAAGATAATAACAAATAACATTTTAAATAATACAATAACACAGTGTACATAAAATATAATACATACGTTGAATAATAGTAATAAAAATAATAACAAATACAATTTAAAATAATACAGTGTACATAAAATATAATACGTACATTGAATAATAAAAATAAAAATAATAACAAATAAAATTTAAATAATACAATAATACATTGCACATTAAATATAATACATACATTGAATAATAAAAATAACAAATAAAATTTTAAATATTACATGAAATATAATAATAAATACATTGTTGAATAATTAATAACAATAAATTGAAAATAATATTTTTGTATTATTCATTATTACTTTTAACTCATTCTAATTATAATTCATGTATTTATCATTTCTTTCTCTCCTATAAAACCTTCCCATTTACACTTGTTTGGCTTTTGGCGCTGTTATTTTCTCACACCAAATAACTGGAGAAAAACAAAAATGGATGTCATGGAAAAAAAAAAAAAAAAACAGGTGTCACCGCGTTCTCCTCTGCATCGTTAGCGCTGGCGATGGCTATAAGCGGATCCTACGCACAGAGCAATTGATGGTTGTAGAAAGGAGGGGGGTCCCCAGAGAGAAGGGATGAGAGCCGATCGTTCTCTTCTCACCTGAGCTGCATCCCGCGCCTTTCAGTGAATGACAACGCCGAGCTCGCCGGACTAACCCGACCGAAGAATTGATTTTGCTTAGAATAAAAATAGAAATTATAACGATATGTAAGGATTGAGAGAGTTTGAAAACTCTCTGAAAGAAAGGGGGCATACCACGAGGCAGTATTTATATAAAAAAAATATAGTTTTTATTACAAAATAGATTAAAATAACAACCAACAACACCCTATTACTTGACAAGGTCAACAGATACCCAATACAACAGACATAGAGGTTTGGATCCTTTCATTGAGATAAATGTGAAGTCTGTAATAATGAGATAGATATATATATCAAAAGGTATGATCCAACAACTCCTCCACACTTGCCTGTCAACGCGTTTCGGAGTTTAATAGCTTCCTCAGGACATGCTGGGTAGGTGCTGATGGGCCTTGAAACCATTGAACACCACACAACACACAATACGATTCAGATTAATCTTGCCAGGGATCAGCTTCCAGATATTAAAGATATTCAACATATCTATGTAATCCCCACGCGAAAAGAAGGGAAAAGAAGGTCCAACCTCCACTGAGACCAAGGTCACTGATAGTTCTACTGGGAGTACATTAATGTAGATCAATTGAGGTACAAAGTAGAGAGATGAGGGGCCACAAATTCAGCCACTAATGGTCAAAAAGTACATATCAGGGATAATGTATACATCTCTCGAAAGTATCACTCTTTTCGCGTGTTTCGCCAATTGAAAATGGTTCTCCTCAAAAATAGGGGAGCCTTGAAACAATATACAGAATATTCCTCATTAGGGGGCTTGCAAGTAGAACCCGACCCAAGACCCTGAATGGGGTAGAGGCACCTTCCCCTCCAGGAGCTGGATAAAACAGGGGTCCTCGCCGATTCAGGGTCTTGGGGTGAGGTATCGCTGTGAAAGTTAGAGTGAGAGCAATAATTCTAGCACTAGACCTCCTCTGTAACTCTAAACAGGTAACCTGTAAAGACATTTTAAAGCGTCGCCTATGGAGATTTTTAAGTGTAGCACCCTGGAGTTTAGGCAGGGTTGCTCCTCAAAACTTGACTTGCCAGGAGTAGTTATCCTGGTTGATTGATGGAGATCCGTTGATATCTCCCTAATTTTGGCCTTGTTGCACTTTTCTCTTCTACCACTAGGAGGCCGGGTACTTGCTGGTATTAGATACGAGAAGGGCAACCCAAGGTCGGGTTATGGGCATATGGGATATCTCAGCCAATGGGCAGGAGTTTTCTTGAACCCCTTGGCCAGCTGGGAGCACCTATATATTCGGGTGGAGTCAGGTGATCTATGTTATGTGCCATCTGGGTGGACGTGTGTCCTGCACCCCGGGCTGCTAGGCCGGAGATTGGGCATATTCCAGGGGGCATCTGGCTGCTAGGCTGTCTGAGGGGCCTATCCAGAAGCAAGAGAGCAGCGCAGGGTTGGGATTGCGGCTTGCAGTCCAACCAAAAGTGACGGTTCTGCCGGTCGGAGAACCTGTCAGTGGTCGGAGGTAGAAAGGAAGCTGTCGCCACAAAGGGACCATCCACCTTATTACCAGGGAACACAGTGAGTAGCTGAAGGAAGTACCAGAGCAGTATTCTCACCGACCGGGGACGGTGAAGAATCGGGAAACTTTAGTGGGCATCAAGCCAGGGACCCAACCAGTAGAGGTGACGCTTGCAGAGCAGCCTTGTGTGCCAAGCCAGGGACCGAGCAGACCAGCGGGATGAAGCTTGAGGGGAATCTAGCGTGCCAAGCTAGGGACCCAGCAGGGAAGCGGGGTGAAGCTTGAGGGGAATCTAGAGTGCCAAGCTAGGGACCCAGCAGGGAAGCGGGGGTAACGCTTGAGGATACCACCGTGAAGATTGGAGGAGCTCAAGGGATTCAGTTGACGTGAACCAGAGGGTCTAGTGAGAGACCGGGAGATCAGTGGGCTGAAGAACTACAAGGAGAAGTTGTAGTAAAGCTGAAAGAACTGTTACGTTGAGTTAGGAACTGTTAAAGACTGTTGCCATAGGAGACGGCATTCCTGCACGTGCTGATGTGGCTTCTCGTTGGAGGCCTTTCCCTGCATTGCTGTTCTCCTGCTGAAGTCTTGGAGTCTGCTAATGGAGCTTGCAACCACCTAAGGGTGTCCTGGCCCTAACCCTCTCTCCCACCCAAAAATACAAAGAGGACTGTTAAGAGAAATAAAACCTCTTTCACATCCAAGAAGTGTCTGGCACCCAATGACTTTCACCATCTTTTCACCCACTATGCCTCACAACCCACTACATACAGAAGGATGTCAGCTGTCTCTGGCCCTGGAGGTCCTCATTAGACCGAAGGAGGCCTGGGACCTCGCTACATACGTATTGTAATTTGTCGCCATTCCAGGAGCGTGCGCAATTTTAAAGCATGACATGTTGGGTATCTATTTACTCGGCGTAACATCGTCTTTCACATTCTACAAAAAAAATTTGGGGTATATATATTGTGTTTTGTTTTGCTTATAGATCATTAAAATGGTTTTTTTTTTTTTAAAACGCTGCGCAAATACTGTGTGACATACAAAAATTGCAACAATCGCCATTTTATTCCATAGGATCTCTAAAAAAAAATGTATAATGTTTGGGGGTTCTAAGTATTTTTTTTTAGTAAAAAATGCTGATTCAAATTTGCCAGAAAAAGCCTGTCCAGGCAAGTGGTTAACTTGTTATGTGTCAGACAGGAAGTGAGAGGAAATCTCCCTTAAGGGCAGCATTGAAAAACCTGTTCTGTATAGAGCTAAAAAAAAAAAAAAAAAAAAAAAAGAAACTCCTGCTAGCTGGAGTCAATCTTTAGATTTACAGATAGGAGAGGCGCCGGGGGAGGGGTTCATCTGTCATGAGCAGAGTGGCGGATCTGTTGTAGAAAGGAAGCTCAGAGTAAACTTTCCCCCACTTCCTGCTCTGGAGGAATGTGCGGGTGAAGGTGACTCGCCCAGACAGGGATGGTCCAAAGAACAGCCATCGTTCCCGCCTGCTGTTCACATGCACAGAGCCTGATAACACTGCCAGGGGGTGGGGAGATCACCCTGTACGTCTGGGATAAAAAAAAATTCTGCATTTGAAGCAGAAGTTCTATCTGCCTGTATTATGCAATCCTGGGTTCCTCCCGCCACCGTCAGATTTAAAAAAAAAAAAAATGTTATTTAATTTATTGCTTACCTTATTATTATTTATTCATTATTTATGTTATTATTTTATTTTATTATTAATATTATAATTATATTTTATGTAATTATTTTTATATTATTTATTTTATTATTTATTATTATTTATTTATTTCATTATTATTTATTTTATTCATTATTTATTTATTTATTATTTATTTTATTATTATTTTTTTTTTATTATTCATTATTTATTTATTATTTATTTTATTATTATATTATTATTTATTTTATTCATTATTTATTTATTTAACTATTATTTATTTTATTATTATTTTATTATTTATTTTATTCATTATTTATTTAATTATAATTTATTACTTTTTATTTATGATTTATGTGATTATTATTTTAAACCTAGCAATGTCATCACTGAGCCTGTGCTGCTTCTCTACTCAACGCGGGCAGACCAATCCGAGGATGTGACAGGTTGTTCCTTCTGATATTGAACCCAGCAAAGTACGGACAGCACCAAAGTTTCGTAATACCGTTCAGTTACTGCTGCAACTTATGTATCCTGGTCTGACACCACAGCTCCCAGGGTGACACCGCCTTTCTCTGTTACTGGAAGAGTGTGTCCTGACGTTCCCACCTGCGGACTGCTGACTGAACCGTTGTCCTGAGGGAAACCAGCCTCCTGTAAGCGCGTTCACTGTGTCAGACTGACAGCACCGTGCATTCGGTGCGCATGGCTGCCTAGCAATGGGTAGCTAATATAAACACAGATCTGAGGGGCTCATATTAGCTGTATGTATAAACACGTCAGGATTCATATTTAGCTGGAGTTTATCTAGCGACATTCTATGTGAATACATCTAGTATACGGTATATATATATATACACACAGGGCTCAAAATTTCTAGTCCTGAGCTACTAGCCAGGCCTTAAGGGTTACTCGCCACCAGTTGCCCCACCCAACCCCTACCCTACCCTGCCCCCTAATCCCGCCCCTAAACACGCCCTCATAAATGGGACAGAAAATGAGGGGAAATATTCCCAGACAGCAAAACAAACCCTACAGGGGTGTTAACCCTTCCCTATGCTATACGAAAAAAACTTAAAAATAATTTTTTTGGCTGGAGCTACACTTAAAAATTTTGTACCTGTTCCGATTTACAAACAAATTTGACTTAAGAACAAACCTACAGACCCGATCTTGTTTGTAACCTCGGGGGACCCCCTGTACTTGGTGGAGAAACCCTTGTTGGTGAGCACAGAGGTCAGACGTTTCTTGTAGTTGGTGACCAGGTTTGCACATCTCAGGAGGGATTTTGGTCCACTCTTCTCTACAGATCTTCTCTAAATCCTTAAGATTTCTTAGCTGTCTCTTGGCAACTCGAAGTTTCAGCTCCCTCCATACATTTTCTATAGGATTAAGGTCTGGAGACTGACTAGGCCACTCCTTGACCTTAATGTGTTTCCTCTTGAGCCACTCCTTTGTTGCCTTGGCGGTATGTTTTGGGTCATTGTCATGCTGGAAGACCCGTCCATGACCCATCTTCAGTGTTCTGGCTGAGGGACATCAACCATCTTGAGTGTTCTGGCTTCTCCTTTCATCACAATGCTGCAGAAGATCCCCTGAAATCAGAAGAATGGTGATCTTGAGCCCCCCCCCCCCCCCCCCTCACACACACACACACACACACACACACTTGTATCATCTCATACAGTCTAATAGAGATTTCAGAAGGTCTGTATATGATTAACTGCAGTCACCAGAGCTCCAGGCTCCATTCAGCTGATTTTCCACTGCTGATTACTCTGCGGGCTGGTTATACCATTAAGAAGTTCTCTGCTCCTTGGACTTATCATATACCTGGAATGACTGCAATGATCATATATGATCTGTGCCCTCCATGGCTGTGCCACCCAGAAAAACTGACACGCCGGCCATTTCTCCAGGTGGACTTTGAATTGGCTCCTGACACATGCCTGAACTCTGTGAGCTTATCACCTCTCATTCCCCACAGAACCCAGACAGACTGCAGCCGGGAGCCACTCAACCCTGCACTCTGCCTGCTCTCTCTCATCTCAGCTGACAGCCTGATCTCTTCAGCTGGTGTGCAGGGGAAGATTGGGACACTACAGGTAATTACATATTGCAGAATACTTTCAGATCCATCAACAATATGCTAGCAGCTGACCATTCCTTAGATGACAGCTGCCTGTTGTCACTGGTTCCTAAGGAAGCAGCGGGTGCTGGCACCCGCCAGGTCCCTAGGAACTGCTGATGGCACAGCGCATTGGAAAGGCATGCTCGTTGGTTGGCTTGATCTTTGGCCCATCCAGACCCCTGTTTTGGTGGGAGCCGAGCATCATATATAGAAGTGGAATTCCTATATATGACAGCTGCCTGCTGTCATTGGTTCCTAAGGAAGTAGTGGGTGCTGGCACCCGCCGTGTCCTTAGGAACCGCTGACGTCACAGCACACAGGCAGGCGTCCTGATTGGTTGGCTTGACTTTTTCCCCATACAACCCCCTGTTTGTCAGGAGCCGAGCATCATATATAGAGAGCATTATTTCTATATATGCCAGCTTCCCATTGTGACTGGTTTCTAAGGAAGCAGCGGGTGCCGGCACCCACCATATATATATATATATATATATATATATATATATATATATATATATTATATATATGCCAGCTTCCCACTGTCACTGGTTTCTAAGGAAGCAGCAGTTGCCGGCACCCGCCGCGTCCCTAGGAACCGATGACATCACGGTGAATTGGAAGGCATTCTGATTGGTTGGTTGGCTTCAACATTTTTCATCTGGTCTTGTTTGGCAGGAGCCGAGCATCATATATAGAAAGCAGTATTTATATATATGCCAGCTTCCAACTGTCACTGGTTTCTAAGGAAGCAGCAGTTGCCGGCACCCGCCGCGTCCCTTGGAACCACTGACGTCACGGCGCATCGGCAGCCATTCTGGTTGATGGTGGGTTCACAACAAGGGACATTTTTTGGGGATTGTAATCTTTTTTTTTTTTTTTTAATAAAGGCCTGCAGACCCCCAACAACCACCAGCCAGGCCAATTGTTTTCATCAACAAGGCAAGGCACCCCCCATTCTGAGGGCATGTGGTCTGGTATGGTTTAGGAGGGGTGGAGGGGGTTCCTATTTGTGTGTGGTACCCCTTACAATTCATATCAAACCCAAAGGGTCCGCTATGTATTTTGGGAGGGAATACGAAATGTATTTTTCATTCTTACTGTTGGATATGCTGCAGGAAAAGTAATATATATACTAAATAAAACTCCAAACATTCTAAACAAGGAAACAAAGGGTCAGTTTATTGGGCTTCAGACTTTAGAGGGAGCCAGACTGAGGCCGGTGGGAGTAGAAAACGTCCCATCTTTGGTATTGGGGGAAATATTAGTGTCCGATCCTTGGTGTCAGTGGGAGGAATAGTGCCCCATCATTGGTGTCAGTGGGAGGAATAGTGCCCCATCATTGGTGTCAGTGGGAGGAATAGTGCCCCATCATTGGTGTCAGTGGGAGGAATAGTGCCCCATCATTGGTGTCAGTGGGAGGAATAGTGCCCCATCATTGGTATCAGAGAGAGGAATAGTGCCCCATCATTGGTGTCAGTGGGAGGATTAGTGCCCATCATTGGTGTCAGTGGGAGGAATAGTGCCCCATCATTGGTGTCAGTGGGAGGATTAGTGCCCCATCATTGGTGTCAGTGGGAGGATTAGTGCCCCATCATTGGTGTCAGTGGAAGGATTAGTGCCCCATCATTGGTGTCAGTGGAAGGATTAGTGCCCCATCATTGGTGTCAGTGGGAGGAATAGTGCCCCATCATTGGTGTCAGTGGGAGGAATAGTGCCCCATCATTGGTGTCAGTGGGAGGAATAGTGCCCCATCATTGGTGTCAGTGGGAGGAATAGTGCCCCATCATTGGTGTCAGTGGGAGGAAAAGTGCCCCATCATTGGTGTCAGTGGGAGGAATAGTGCCCCATCATTGGTGTCAGTGGGAGGAAAAGTGCCCCATCATTGGTGTCAGTGGGAGGAATAGTGCCCCATCATTGGTGTCAGTGGGAGGAATAGTGCCCCAAGGGCTGGATAAAGATATACAAGGGGGTCAAAGTTTGGAGATCACTACTTTATATACAGAAATGTGAGGACAAGCTCTCTTTAAGGAGGACAGAATTTCTCATAATACCGAATGAAGGAATTTATTGTTCTGCACACAAATGCGTTCCTCTATCATTGTACATGACGTGGGTGGTGACAACTCCCCAGCTGGAAATGTCAGAGCCTGGGAGGAAGAAACAAGCCCCGCCCCCGCCTCTCCCCACCCCGATTCTTAATGGATCGCTCCTCACAAAACTGATACTTAAAGTGGAACTTCAGTCATTGTTTTCATCTATTAAATCTTCTCCCCTTATTGTTGTTGCTTTTACTTTTAATAGTAAAACATTTACTTTGCCAGAATGCCCCTGATTATAAACTTCAACATCAAAACAGATTCCAAAATACTGCATTTCACTACACAGAATCTCCCAAAAGTAAGTACACCCCTCACATTTTTGTAAATATTTTATTCTAACTTTTCATGTGACAACACTGAAGAAATGACACTTGTCTACAATGTAAAGTAGTGAGTGTACAGCTTGTATAACAGTGTAAATTTGCTGTCCCCTCAAAATAACTCAACACACAGCCATTAATGTCTAAACCGCTGGCAACAAAAGTCAGTACACCCCTAAGTGAAAATGTCCAAATTGGGCCCAATTAGCCATTTTTCCTCCCCGGTGTCATGTGACTCGTTAGTGTTACAAGGTCTCAGGTGTGAATGGGGAGCAGGTGTGTTAAATTTGGTGTTATCGCTCTCACTCTCTCATACTGGTCACTGGAAGTTCAACATGCCACCTCATGGCAAAGAACTCTCTGAGGATCTGAAAAAAAAGAATTGTTGCTCTACATAAAGATGGCCAAGACCATACAGCGGTATAACAGGACAGGTTCCACTCAGAACAGGCCTTGCCATGGTCCACCAAAGAAGTTGAGGTCACGTGCTCAGCGTCATATCCAGAGGTTGTCTTTGGGAAATAGACGTATGAGTGCTGCCAGCATTGCTGCAGAGGTTGTAGGGGTGGGGGGGTCAGCCTGTCAGTGCTCAGACCATACGCCGCACACTGCATCAAATTGGTCTGCATGGCTGTCATCCCAGAAGGAAGCCTCTTCTAAAGATGATGCACAAGAAAGACCGCAAACAGTTTGCTGAGGACAAGCAGACCAAGGACATGGATTACTGGAACCATGTCCTGTGGTCTGATGAGACCAAGATAAACTTATTTGGGTCAGATGGTGACAAGCGTGTGTGGGGGCAACCAGGTGAGGAGGACAAAGACAAGTGTGTCTTGTCTACAGTCAAGCATGGTGGTGGGAGTCTCATGGTCTGGGGCTGAGTGCTGCCGGCACTGGGGGGCTACAGATCATTGAGGGAACCATGAATGCCAACATGTACTGTGACATACTGAAGCAGAGCATGATCCCCTCCCTTCAGAGACTGGACCGCAGGGCAGTATTCCAACATGATAACCACCCCAAACACACCTCCAAGACCACCACTGCCTTGCTAAAGAAGCTGAGGGTAAAGGTGATGGACTGGCCAAGAATGTCTCCAGACCTAAACCCTATTGATCATCTGTGGGACATCCTCAAACAGAAGGTGGAGGAGCGCAAGGTCTCTAACATCCACCAGCTCTGTGATGTCATCATGGAGGAGGGGAAGAGGACTCCAGTGACAACCTGTGAAGCTCTGGTGACCTCCATGTCCAAGAGGGTTAAGGCAGTGCTGGAAAATAATGGCGGCCACACAAAATATTGACACTTTGTGCCCAATTTGGACATTTTCACTTAGGGGTGTACTGACTTTTGTTGCCAGCGGTTTAGACATTAATGGCTGTGTGTTGAGTTATTTTGAGGGGACAGCAAATTTACACTGTTATACAAGCTGTACACTCACTACTTTACATTGTAGACAAGTGTCATTTCTTCAGTGTTGTCACATGAAAAGATTTACACAAATGTTGGGGGTGTACTTACTTTTGTGAGATACTGTATAATCAGAGTTTACTGGTTTAAAATAAGTGTAAAATGCAAGATTTCGGTGGGTGTAAAAAGATGTCGGCTTGCCGCCTTTTGACTAGGCTTCTGCCATAGGCGTGCGGACGGGGTGTTGCCCCTGCTGATATTTCACCAAAGCTCCAGAACGGGGCTCCTAAATTTCTTTTTAAAAAATAATAAAATTGTAAAAAATAATACAAAATAAAAGAATAAACATAAAAAATTACTGACATCATCCACTGCTCTACTGACACCATACACTACCCTAGTGACACCGTCCATGTTTTAATACATTTTGAAATATTTTTTACATTTATTAATAAATGTGTGTGTGTGTATATATATATCTCTCTCTATGTAAAGTACACATACATACATACACACATACGCTTGCACACATGTGTGTTTGAGCTTTGGTGTGCACCCCCTAATGCAATAGGCTGCGCACACCTATGGCTTCTGCAGACAAGTGCGGGTGTACCAAGATGGCTCCAACGGAATGTCACTTCGGTTGCACTTTCTGATGGGTAGCTTTATTCTGATACAACACACAGCTCTCTCTCTCACACTCTTTGTTTGCCAGGAAGAGAGGGGGATGAGTCATAAGAGGGCCAATAAGAGCTGCAGAGCTGGAGCTGTGTGCGTCTGTGTAAATCCAGGAAGTGAACAGGCAGCAGCTTCAGCTGCCCACAGTTAACATGGCTGCAGCCAGACTCAGCGGAGGGAGAATTCTGCAGCCTATTTGGCAAAGTACAGAATCACAGTATATATAAAATAATATACAAAGTGGTTGGAGGGAAGCTTCAGAACGGCAAAGATGTTTTTATTACAAATTTTGTGAGTAGACTGCACCTTGGGGTGTATATTGCAGAATGCGGATTCCTGTGGTTGAGTCACACTGTCACTTTTATACTGTCATACCGTCACACTGGCACGCTGTCACAGTCACACTGTCATTCT
Source organism: Lithobates septentrionalis (assembly GCA_037952835.1). NCBI lineage: Eukaryota > Metazoa > Chordata > Amphibia > Anura > Ranidae > Lithobates > Lithobates septentrionalis. The sequence goes on along the minus strand of JBBDGP010005063.1, from coordinate 159,482 downwards.
GTCACTGTCATTGTCACGCTGTCACTCTGTCATACCTCACTGTCATACTGTCACAGTCATACCATCACACTGTCATCACACTGTCATGCTGTCATAGTCACACTTACATACTGTCACGCTGTCACTGTCATGGTCACACTGTCATACTGTCAATGTCATGCTGTCATACCTTCACACTGTCATGCTGTCATAGTCATACCTTCACACTGTCATGCTGTCATACCTTCACACTGTCATGCTGTCATACCTTCACACTGTCATGCTGTCATACCTTCACACTGTCATGCTGTCATAGTCATACCTTCACACTGTCATGCTGTCACTGTCACAATTACATACTGTCACGCTGTCACTGTCATAGTCACACTGTCATACTGTCACTTTATCATCGCTACCACTGTCATACTGTCACTGTCATGCTGTCGTAGTGTCACACTCTCATGCTGTCATACTGTCACAGTCATATTTTCACACTGTCATAGTGTCACACTTACATACTGTCATGCTGTCACTGTCATAGTCACACTTACATACTGTCACTGTCATAGTCACACTGTCTTACTGTCACTCTCTCGCTTTCATACTGTCACAGTCATACACTCACTCTGTCACATTGTCACTGTGATGCTGTCACTATCATACTGTCACTGTCACACTTTCATACTGTCACTTGCATACTGTCACACTGTCACTGCCATACTGTCACACTGTCACTATCATACTATCATACTGTCACACTTTCACACTGTCACTGCCATACTGTCACACTGTCACTATCATACTATCATACTGTCACACTTTCACACTGTCACTGTCATACTGTCATACTGTCACACTGTCACTATCATACTATCATACTGTCACACTTTCACACTGTCACTGTCACAGTCATAGTCACACTGTCACTTTCATACTGTCACACTTTTATGCTGTCACTCTCATACATTCACACTGTCACTATCATACTGTCACTTTCATACTGTCACAGTCATAGTCACACTGTCATAGTCACACTGTCACTTTCATACTGTCACACTTTTATGCTGTCACTTTCATACTGTCACACTTTTATGCTGTCACTGTCATACTGTCACTGTCATAGTCACACTGTCACTATCATACTGTCACACTTTCATGCTGTCACTGTCACTCGCCTGGCTCTCGCTCTGCTCTGACCTCACACACATGGCCCATCAGCAGCAGCCAATCAGCAGTCGTCTCCCATAAACTCGGTGACCCGGGCCTCCCCCCCCCCCCCCTCCGGCTGATGCAATAATGTTGCAATCCTCTGCATGTCACCGCTCTCACCGCTCTCTCTCTCCCTCCGACAGGAAATAGTTCCTTCAAATTCCTAGAAAACAAAGAGAAGTAAATCCCGGGAAGGGAGGAATTCTGCAGCACAAGTGATAGAGAAGTGAAGAGCACCGAGTGTGATTCCCCCATCAGATGGCGGCGGGTGTTATTTTAGCAGTGTGTCCGGGCAGGTGAGAGGGGTGGAGGCGTGCGAATGGCGGAAGGATCCTCCTCCGGGGGGGGGGCGGGTGATGTAACCTCGGGGATTACACTATAGAAGTGAAGCCTCGGCACATCACCCGCCAGATCCTTCCAGCAGCTCTCCCAGTGAAATCCTCCGTCTCGTACATGAGTCACCATGGCCCTCTAGATCTGCACCCAACAAGTGTGCCGCTGCACTTGTGCCGCCATCTGCCAACAACCGCAATCATGGCGTAAGTACATTCCTACGTTTCTAAAAAAAAATTAAAACAATTTTTTTTTTTTTTTTGAATCTTCTCATCCTGCAAAGGCGGCACTAGCCAAAGGCCGGCGCGGTCGTTTGGGCAAAGCCAAATTCCGGGATCACAGCCACACCTTTCCCACATCGCTCCTCGCACTTCCTTCCACAACAGTAAATAAGAGTCACCGATCCCAACTCACTATAATCCCATCGGGTGTAACGTGAACCTTTGCCGTACACAGAATATTAAAAAAAAAAAATAATTAATAAGTAAAAAAAATTAGGTTACGAAAATAAAAATCACGCAAAGTGCGGTAACCTGCAGTGAGCAATCAGAGGCCCTCTTGTAGTGTAAGATTATATCTGATTGGCTGTCATGCCTTAAAGGACCTTCTATACTTTATCTGGTGCGGGGAAAGAAAAAGTGCTTTTTTTTTTTTGCATTGTACATAATAATTCTTTGAGTCCTTTAGTATTGTATACAAGATTGTGGGCTGTTTATCTTTCTAGAATACAATGGAAATCGTTCCGCTTGCTATATATGTTGTATTTATTGTTTAATTCATCTAGTAATATTTATATATATATATGCGTGTGTGTATAATGCATTTATTATTTTATTTTAGTATAATATATATATATATATATATATTTATATATATATATATATATATATATATATATATATATATATTTATTATTTTTTTAAAATAAAATAAGTATATTTTTATTATTTTTTATTATTAATCATTAAATATATAATTATAATAATAATAAAATATGATTATATATATATATATATATATATATATATATATATATATATATATATATATATATATATATATAATATAATTTTATTTTTATATATATATATATATATATATATATATATATATATATATATATATCTCCTATTATAATATGTATACGTATCTGTATCAGTCTTACTATCCTTTTACTTTATGAATAAAAATAAATATATATTTTATTATAATATTAGAAATATATATATATATTTATATTATAAAATATAAAAATTATATATCTTATCATATTCTATTATTAATATTATAAATATATATTTAATGATTAATACTAATAAAAATAATATACTTATTTAATTTAAAAAAAATATATACTAAAATAAAATAATAAAAAATGCATTATATACACACACATACATACACATACACTTTATATTATTGCATATATATATATACATATTGTTATTATTACTACTACATTATTTTATTATACATTTTTATTATATATATCTATCTATATATATACACATTATTTACATTATTTTATTCTAAATATTTATTTTTTGATATTATTAAAACATTTTATGAACTATTAAAAAATATTATTTTATTATTATTTTTATTATATTTTATTATTATTATTATTATATTATAAATATTTATTTTTGATATTATTATAACATATGTATATATATATATTATATAAAAACTAAATTATATATTTAATCTATCTCATATTCTACTATTAAATATATACACATTTAAATAAATATGTAACAAGATACAATAAGTGTATACATTATTTTTGCTTATGTCCTATTGTTGCCTTTATATAATTTCCTGCATATTTTACACAGTTTTATAATGACAGGGGGGGGGGGGGGGTGATGTTACTAATAAACAGAGTTTTGGTGTTTATTTGGCATAATCCTGGTACACTGACTTGGCAGAGCTTGGTGAGTTGGGGGGAGTTTTTACCTGTCCCCAAGTCACAATAATTAGTGATCTGTTACAAACGATTTTAGATGTCGCCTGCAGATGCTGTCCCCCCCATCCCCCCCCCCCCCCACCTTGGGACCAAGAGTTATGGTTTGTTTTCCAAGAGGTTCTGCAGCAGCTGCAGCCATGTGATTGGTTTTAGTATGTCAAGCTCATATTTTTCAGTTGTAACATTGGCTGTGCCCCCCACCTATATACAGTAACATTGGCTGTGCCCCCCCTATATACAGTAACATTGGCTGCCCCCCCCCCCCCATATACAGTAACGTTGGCTGTCCCCCCCTATATACAGTAACATTGGCTGTGCCCATGGATGAGCGAGTTTGGGGTGGAGGAACTTGACTGGCCTGCACAGAGTCCTGACCTCAACCTGATAGAACACCTTTGGGATGAATAAGAGCGGAGGCCTTCTCATCCAGCATCAGTGGCTGACCTCACAAATGCTCTTCTGGAAGAATGGTCAAACATTCCCATAGACACCCTCCTAAACCTTGTGGACGGCCTTCCCAGAAGAGTTGAAGCTGTTATAGCTGCAAAGGGCGGAGCCAACTCAATATTGAACCCTCCGGACTAAGACTGGGAGGTCATTAAAGTTCATGTGCGTGTGAAGGCCGGTGTCCCAATACTTTTGACAGTATAGTGTATGTACTGTCTGCTCTCATGTTGTAAAGCGCTGCACAGACTACTGTTGGCCCTATATAAAACCTCTATAATAATAATAAAAAATATATATATATATATATATATATATATATATATATATATATATATATATATATATATATATATATATATATATATATATATATATATACACACACATACATATACACGCTATATTGTCAAAAGTATATATATACATAAATAATATTGAAAAATAAATAAATTATATATATATATTTTATTATTATTAATAAATTATTATTATTATATATATATATATATATATATATATACTTTTGACAATATAGCGTGTATATGTATGTGTGTATATATATATATATATATAAAATAAATAATCTTTTTGTAGTGATAATCCCTTCAAATGCTGACCTATTGATTAGCGGAGGTGATCGGTGATCCCTCAATAAAATAAAGCCTCTGTAGGTTCGGCGTCCCTTTTAAATGGCACTTTTGGACGCACCCAGGACTGACCCCGCACTGTTAGAATACGATAAAACTATGGAAATATTAACATTAAACATGAACGGATGTCTTTCTAAAGTTATAAAAAGTAACAAAAATAAGAAATAAAAAAAGAAATCTGTTCTCGTGTTGTAAAATCAGGACCATCTTTCAGCTGCGGGTATAACTCCCCCCTCCCCCCCTCCGCCGCCATCTGCATGGTACATCCCAGGGGTTTAATTTACACTTGTTTTTCTGACTTGGGTCGATCCCTCGGGGGAGGGGGAGCGCGATCAATATGTACAGCGAACGCAAAACACTTCAAACAGGTTACGACGAAGGGACAAAAAACAAAAGTACAATCACCTGTGTACGTCGGACATTTAGTCCCGGTTCACACTTTTGCGGTTCAGTGCCGGTTCCCGCATCGCTTCCGCATCGCACAGTGACACCTGCGAACCGCTGGGGGATTTCAATCTAAAGTTAATGACGCCCCCAGATCTATTCGCAGATCGCAGTGCGGATTGTCAAATGGTGCAGGATTCGGATCGCATTGGGTGTGATCCGATTCAAGTGCGGACCAAAAAAAAGGGTCCTGCACATTTTGGTGGGAATGCGATGCGATGCGATTTCAGGAATACAGTTTGTTTGGCTGAATTCGCATTACATGTGATCTGCACAGCAATGCGGTGCGAATCGCATGCCATGTCGGTCATCGCACAAGTGTGAACTACGGCCTTAAAGTCCTTAAATCACGTTACTAAAATCGCTCGCGATCGAACGCAGAACGGGTCGCATAAGACGGAAGCCTACGGGGCACACAAGCGCCGGGTCGTAGCCATTCTTCGTCTTCCGTTCTTGCACAATGATCTCATTTATATTTCTATATTGTACTTCTCCACAAAAGCTTTACACAGTTGGGGGGGCCAATAAGGGGGAGGCGGCCATCTTGGAGCGCGCTCAGTAGCATACCAAACAACATCGGATTTAGACAGGGGCCCGTTAACCTATCGGCATGCCTTCCGAGTGTGGGAGGAGACCAGAGTAACCAATGGAAACACACCCCAGCCCAGGGAGAACATGCAAACCCCATGCAGATAATGTCTTGACTGGGAGTTGAACCAAGGACCCCCCAGTGCTGCAATCCACCACTAAGCTACTGTGCTGCCATAACCATGTCCAATCCAGAGGAAACCCATGCAAACTCCATGCAGATAATGTCCTGACTGGGTCTTAAACCCAGGGACCACTAACCTACCCAGCTGCTCTAAGCATATCTAAACCAGAGGAAACCCATGCAGGCACAGGGAGAAGATGCAAACTCCATGCAGACGGTGTCCTGAATGGGACATGAACCAAGGACCCCAGTGCTGCAAGGCACCACTAAGCTACTATGCTGCCATAACCATGTGCAATCCAGAGGAAACCCATGCAAACTCCATGCAGATAATGCTCTGAATGGGACTTGAACCCAGGGACCACTTAGCCCCTCTGCTTCCCTAAACATGTCCAATCCAGAGGAAACCCAATGGAAGAACAATGGGACGTGATCCAAAGACCCCAGTGCTGCAAGGCGCCACCAGCATGCCTTTGCAGTGTGGGAGGAAACCAGAGTAACCAATGGAAACACACACCAGCCCAGGGAGAACATGCAAACTCCATGCAGATAATCTTGACTGGGAGTTGAACCAGGGACCCCGGTGCTGCAATCCACCACTAAGCCACTGTGCTGCACTAACCATGTCCAATCCAGAGGAAACCCACGAAGGCACAGGGAGAACATGCAAACTCCTTGCAGACAGTGTCCTCAATGGGACATGAACCAAGGACCCCGGTGCTGTAATCCACCACTAAGCCACTGTGCTGCACTAACCATGTCCAATCCAGAGGAAACCTGTGCAAACTCCATGCAGACAGTGTCCTGAATGGGACTTGAACCCAGGCACATTACTAAACCATAGAAAAACCATGCAAGCACAGGCAGAACATGCAAACTCCATGCAGACGGGAATGGGACATGATCCAAAAGACCCCAGTGCTGCAAGGCACCACCAGCATTGCCTTTGGAGTGTGGGAGGAAACCAGAGTAACCAATGGAAACACACACCAGCCCAGGGAGAACATGCAAACTCCATGCAGATGATGTCTTGACTGGTAGTTGAACCAAGGACCCCAGCGCTGCAAGGCACCACTAAGCCACTCTGCTACCATAACCATGTTCAATCCAGAGCAAACCCATGCAAACTCCATGCAGACAGTGTCCTGAATGGGACTTGAACCCAGGGACCACTAAGCTACTCAGCTGATGTAATCATAGCTAAACCAGAGGAAACCCATGCAGGCACAGGGAGAACATGCAAACTCCATGCAGACAATGTCCTAAATGGGAGTAAATACCAGACACCACTAAGACACTATGCTGCCCTAAACAAATCCAGTCCAGAGGAGAACTATGCCAGCACAGGGAGAACATGCAAACTCCATGCAGACAGTGTCCCGAATGGGACATGAACCAAATCTGTAGGGATCATTTTCTATCAGCGATCGATCTCTAGCGGTCACGCACACCTCCCAACTTTTTGAGATGGGAATGAGGGACACCTATCAGCAAAAGTAGGCAGGCATAGGACACACCCCTGGCCACGCCCCCTTAAAGGAGAATTGTACAAAAAAACAAGATTGGTTAAACCCACAAGTGCTTCCTTTTTTTTTTTACCACTACTATTCCTTTATATTGGCTTTTGGAATTTACAAATGCAGCAATTTAGAAATCAGGTGAAAGGTTTAGAGCTGGAAAACACTAGCTAAAAAGCTATTTTTTTATATACATCTCTATAGATCAGACCAAAATGAGGGACGAATGAGGAGGAATGAGGGACAGAGGGACATTGCTCCAATTCAGGGACAGTTGGGAGCTGTGGTCATGCAGAAGGTCTCCTGCACCCCTAAGATGACGGGGTGATGGCCAGCGAGTGCCTGAACCTCACCGCAGCACAAAATGACCCCCCCCCCATATGTAGCTCAGCCCTCGCTTTCAAAATGGCGGCCTTCCGAAAAAAAAAAAAAAAAAAGGTACAAACTGTTCCTGGAAAAAAAAAATGGAAATGTAACAAGTCTGGACGGAGCAAAGTCTGCTCGACCTTCACATTGCACAACCCCCGGCCGATCGCACGCCTGAGCGCAGAGCGTGACGCCTGCTTTTTGTTTTTCCACCCAGGAATGCCGAGAGTTCCAGGAACTGACAAACACCTCAAATACACAATAAAAAGAAATGTCATTGCCTAAGAAGTCTGCAAATATTTCACCTGCTGGAGCAAAAAAAAAAAAAAAGTTCTAAAAAAGGTGCCCACCAGGGGGCAGCATTCTGTCGCTGTGTGATAGAGCTGAATATCATGGGAGATAAAACGTCTAATTCCACAAATAATACACAAAGTGATGAGAATGACGAAGAGCATCAATTTTATATAAAATGAGCAATATATATAATATATATACACACGCAAATAGAATAATAATTATATATATATATATATATATATATATATATATATATATATATATATATATATATATATATATATATATATATATATTCTGAAACCAGAAAAAAAAGAAAAATGCTATTTTCCTTCTTGATTTTTTTCTTCTTCTTTTTTCTTCACTCCAATTTAGTTTAAAAAAAAAAAAAGGATAAAATTTCCATTTTTTTTTTTTTTTTTTTTTTTTGCATTTAAACACATCATCAGCCCATCAGGAATTTCCCTTTGTAAAATTCAACAAGAAAACAAAAATTCCCAAATGCTGATCACAAGACAGCAGTGAGATCAGAGGTATTACAGAGCCGGCCAATGGCAGGCCGCCTGACAGGTCGTGTGACCAGGCCCAGGGAATTTCAGCAATGGCATACGATTGGTACAGGGAGAGGGTTAATGGTGGGCGGGGCTGTCAGGGGTGATGTCACCTCTGGATATTGCAGTATGCAGCCTGATCCTAGGGCAGTCACACGTTATCTCTTCTTCATCTTCATCCTCATCATCACTATGGCTGTGTAGAGTTCCTCCCGCATGACAGACAAGCTGGCATCTGCCAACATGGAGTGAGTACCACTGTACAGGGCACGGGGGGCGGGGGGGGGGGACATGCCCCCCATGGGGCTTCTTATCACGTTTTCCTAAAATGTAATCCGTGCAAAGATGAAATCCAGACCGCTGTGACCCAGAACCATCTTTCATAACTCTAAGCTCACCATATACCATGCAATCTGATTGTACAATCTCCTTTAAATCTACCATCAATCATGTAATGCAAGACACTGCCTGATGGGATGCTATTATGCCCCATACACACGCTCGGAATTTCCGACAGAAAAAGTCCGACGGGAGCTTTTCATCGTATATTCCGACCGTTGTGTAGGCCTCATCGGACTTTGTAGGTCGAAAATTCAGACGGACCTAGAAAGAGAACAAGTTCTATATTTTTCTGACGAAACCAATTCCTATCGGGAAAAACGCTCGTCTGTATGCCGTTCCGACGCACCAAAACTGACGCATGCTCTGAAGCAAGTACGAGAAGTCGTACGTGTTGTCCCGTCGTACGTGTTGTACGTCACCAACGTTCTGGACGGTCGGAATTTGGTGTGACCGCGTGTAGGCAAGACCGCTTGAGCGCAATTCCGTCGGAAAAACCTTCAGGGTTTGTTTCCGACGGCAAAACCGGTCGTGTGTACAGGGCATTAGAATGGATTGTTTAGGTTCGTCCTCGGATTGCATAGTTTTGGTGAATCCTAAAGAAGATTGTACGATCGGATTGTATAGTGTATGGCCAGCCTTGGACAAACTGCTCTTTGGGATTGCTGCTCTTTACCCATCGTTCCCTGTTTTTGTAGCAATCAATTTTTGTGTTTAAAAAAAAAAAAAAAAATCAAAGCTCTTCTTTAACACTTGCCTTTTAAATGACCGTTTTTACATTTTTAGTTTAGTTATTTAGTTAGTTTAGTTTAGTTTTTCATTTAGTGTTCTGTTTCCTTTTTTGTTACTATTTTATACTATAATATTTAAAGAAGGAACACAATTTGTAAAAAGTACTAACCGAGAGCTGTTGATTATTACTTCATGACCTATTTTTTATTTTCTATTTTTTACATTTTAGTTATATTGTATTTTTTATTTTTCTGCAGTAAGTACAGAAATCAACAAAAATAGTTTATAAATAAAATAACTCGGGAGGCTGTTCATCGTTACTTTATGACCTTTCTCATTGGCATTTTTCATTTATGCTCTTTTTTTTCTTTAACATTTTAGTTATAGGTTTTTTTTTTTTTTTATTATTCTGTTATGATGTTATAAATTTAAATCTACAAAAAAACAAATAGTTTGTAAATACCTAATTGGGGGAGCTACTGATAAATCATGCATGATATTTTTCTATGGGTGTTTTTACTTAGCATTTTTTACATATTAGTTATATTTATTTTTTTATTATGTGTAAATAATATAGAAGGTTGTAATATAATATGTACATGATATCAGAAAATATAATATATATATATATACACACACACACACACGCTGCCTTGAAAAAGTATTCACACCCCTTGACATTTTCCACATTTTTTCATGTTACAACGAAAAATGTAAATGTATTTTATTGGGATTTTATGTGATAGACCAACACAAAGTGGAAGGAAAATGATAAATGATACAAATAAATATGTGAAAAGTGTGGGGGGTACATTTGTATGGCGCCCCCCGGAGTCAATACTTTGTAGAACCCCCTTTCTCTGCAATTACAGCTGCAAGTCTTTTTGGGGGTGTCTCTACCAGCTTTGCACATCTAGAGAGGGACATTTCTGCCCATTCTTCTTCTTTGTAAAATATCTCAAACTCTGTCAGATTGGATGGAGAGCGTCTGTGAACAGCAATTTTCATGTCTTGCCACAGATTCTCAATGTGATTTAGGTCTGGACTGTGACTGGGCCATTCTAACACATGAATATGCTTTGATCTAAACCATTCCATTGTAGCTCTGGCTGGATGTTTCGGGTCGTTGTCCTGCTGGAAGGTGAACCTCCCCCCAGTCTCAAGTCTTTTGCAGACTCTAATGCCGCGTACACACGGTCGGATTTTCCGACACACAAAGTTGGAGTGCAGGAGATAAAATTTTCCGACATCGGAAATTCCGATCGTGTGTACACAAATCTGACAGACAAAGTGCCACGCATGCTCAGAATAAATAAAGAGATCAAAGCTATTGGCCACTGCCCCGTTTATAGTCCCGACGTACGTGTTTTATGTCACCGCGTTTAGAACGATCAGATTTTCCGACAACTTTGTGCGACCGTGTGTATGCAAGACAAGTTTGAGCCAACATCCGTCGGAAAAAATCCTAGGATTTTGTTGTCGGAATGTCCGAACAAAGTCCGACCGTGTGTACACCCTATAACAGGTTTTCTTCTAAGATTGTCCTGTATTTGGCTCCATCCATCTTCCCATCAACTCTGACCAGCTTCCCTGTCCCTGCTGAAGAAAAGCATCCCCACCACATGATGCTGCCACCACCATGTTTCACGGTGGGAATGGTGTGTTCAGGGTGATGTGCGGTGTTAGTTTCCCCCCACACATAGATTTTCTCATCTGATCAGAGCACCTTCTTCCACATGTTTGCTGTGTCCCCCACATGGCTTCTCACAAACTACAAACAGGACTTCTTATGACTTTCTTTCTCCAATGTCTTTCTTCTTGTCATTCTTCCATAAAGGGCAGATTTGTGGAGAACACGACTAATAGTTGTCCTGCGGACAGATTCTCCCCCGAGCTGTGGATCTCTGCAGCTCCTCCAGAGTTACCATGGACCTCTTGGCTGCTTCTCTGATGAATGCTCTCCTTGCCCGGCCGGTCAGTTTAGGTGGACGGCCATGTCTTGGTAGGTTTGCAGTTGTGCCATACTCTTTCCATTTTCTGATGATGGATTGAACAGAGCTCCGTGAGATGTTCAAAGCTTGGGAGATTTTTTTATAACCTAACCCTGCTTTATACTTCTCCACAACTTTATCCCTGACCTGTCTGGTGTGTTCCTTGGCCTTCATGATGCTGTTTGTTCACTAAGGTTCTCTAACAAACCTCTGAGGGCTTCACAGAACAGCTGTATTTATACTGAGATTAAATCGCACACAGGTGGACTCTATTTACTAATATGGTGACTTCTGAAGGCAATTGGTTCCACTAGATATTAGTTAGGGGTATCAGAGTAAAGGGGGCTGAATGCAAATGCCCCCCCCCCCCCACACTTTTCACATATTTATTTGTATCATTTTCCTTCCACTTCACAATTATGTGCCACTTTGTGTTGATCTATCACATAAAATCCCAATAAAATACATTTACGTATTTGGTTGTAACATGACAAGATGTGGAAAATTTCATGGGGTGTGAATACTTTTTTAAGGCAGTGTGTGTGTATATCTAGATCTATCTATCTATCTATCTATCTATCTATCTATCTATCTATCTATCTATCTATCTATCTATCTATCTATCTATCTATCAATCAATCTAATCTTATCTTATCTTATCAGCAGGAATAAAGTAGGGAGGATGTAGATCATTTATTTATGACCTCTTCTTTTCTTCTAATGGGATATTTTTGTCCTATTATTTCCATGTTAGTTTTATTGTTTCTTTTTTGTAATACATTGTTATTATATATTTTTTATGATGATGATTATTATTAATATTCAGGATTTATATAGCACCATAATGTACCATCTACAGAAAGCAATGGCGTGGCAATGCCGAGTCAGGTAGCGTGTAGATCGGAGCTCCATGAGCGGTGACCTGTTTCGGTATAATTACCAGTGACAGCCCAACATCTGCTGGGACTTGTTGCCCCCCCAACAAATAATGGGCCCCAACGGTGGCAGGATGTGTCTGAACTTGTAGGTGTAAAGGGCAGGCTGAGACATGTAGTTCCACAGGACCTCGAGGGATTATAAAAAAACTATGCAAATAGGACCTGCTGGGACTTCCACTAGAGAGACAGGCAGAAGAGGATTGGCTGGGTATTCTGGGACTTGTAGTCCACAAAGAAGTAACAGAAGAAGCCTTGCACTGACCGAGTTCTTTTTAAAGAATCCGACAAACCCAAAGTCACAAAATGGACTATTTGGGGTCATTTTAGGCGGTTTACATAATAAACAGATAGCAGAGGCAGCGGAGGAGGGTGTATCTGGGTTATCTGCAGATGCCCGCCCCTCCCCCCCCCCCTCCTCCAGGGTTTAATTTAGCATTGTTTTTCTGACAGTAAAAAGAAGTCCCTACAGACACCTGTAGGAGGAGCTAAACCATCCATTGGCAATGCTTAGGAGAAAGGAACTGAAGGAGCTTTTCAGTTTTTTATCTGGTCGACAAATCCGAGGCAAAGGGGCACTTTGTGCCTCGCGCCTCGGCGCTGGAAGCAGATCCAAGTACACGAGGCTCCTGAATTCTTTATTTTTTTTTTACAGTCCCAGCAACTCCAACACTGACAGTCAACAGTAAATGGCTTCAAATATGCTGACCCCCCCCCCCCACCCCATAAAAAACGAAACCCACCCCCCCATAAAAAACAAAACCCCGCCTCCCCAAAAATGGACTACACTGTCTTTTTTCTGCCATCATGTTTCTATGTCTCTCCTATTGTTTTTAGTTGCCCTAGAAAAGGGTTACACCCCCTTATCGGGGGGGAGGGGGGAATTGGCCTTCACTTCCTGTCCTGGTGACACAACAGGAAGTAAGAGGCAATCTCTCCAAGGAAGACAACTCCTCTCTTAGGTAGCTGTCACCAAAACAGGTGTCCCCTTTTAAAAGATTCCCCCCCCCTCTACGCCTGTTATGGTAACAACTGGAAAAATTTGGGATTTCCCCATCACTTTCTGCCCGACCAGGAGAAAAAAAAGAGGGTGGATTTTCCCAGCAGGGACACAGACAGGAAAAACAATACCTGGCAGGGGTTCTAACCCCCCCCCCCCCCCCCCCCCCCCTATGCAATGCTAAACTAAAAAAAGAAAGCTTATTGGGATTACCCATCAGCGCCACCTGCTGGCAGGGCTATAAATAACACATTCCAGCATTCCTCAACCCCCCCCCTCCCCCCGTGCCCTCACCTGATTCCTCGAACTGCGGCACAGGCTTGGGCGCTGAGAGCGGCTTTAGCATTGAACTTGTTACTTAATAACCGGGGCGGATAAACTTAGACGTTTTCCTAGAACTGCGGCGTCTCATCTTCCCGTCCCGTAGCTAGGAAAGGACAAACACAGATGGCCGCTCAGGATTTTGCCTTAGGTCAGCACAAGTCTTCCCTAAAGGAAGTGTTCACAGAACTGCAACATATACTGTAGATGCTTCGATGCATTTATAACAGATAGAATACACATTGTATCTTTTCACTATTTTTATTATTTTTTTATTTTATTTAATATATAATATTTAATTTAGTATATGCATTATATATTTAATTTATTATTTTATTTAATTTATTATACTTTTTTTATTTTATTTAATATTTAATTGATTATATGTTTTATTTTATTTAATATTTAATTTATTATATATTGTATTTTATTATATTTTATTTTATATCATGTTTAATGTATTATTGTAGATTCTATATTTAATTAATTAGATTTTTTTTATTAGATTTTTTATTTTCTTAGATTTTTTAGATTTTCTAAAAAAATATTAGATTTTTTTTATTTTAATATAGAATATTTAATTTATTATATTCTGTTTATAGAATATCGCTGTTTAGATTTTTATTTCAATTACCTTTTTTAGGCTTTTACTATCCCACAATCCATCACTCCTCTAGAGATTTCCTTCTATGTATTAAAGTCCAGACTTCACTATTTTTAGACTCTTATATCATAAAAAAGCCAACACATTTCGGGGGGGGGGGGCGGGGCTTCATCAGGTCTGGTACTGGACTGAGAGAGTTTTTGGGATCCTGAGGTGCAATTAGTGTGATCCCTCCAGATGCTGGTTAAGATGAACTGAAATTCAAACCAATCATATAATTACCCCCTCAGGATCCCTCAATTTTTTTTCCACAGTACTGATGAAGCCAGGCCTTTTGAACCGTGAAACGTGTTGGATTTCTTATGGTAGAAACATCTAAATAAAATTAAATCTGGGTGGCATACATTATTCTTTTGGCACTTACCTTCTTTCACACCCAGTCCCTTCTGGAGAAAAAAGCCAACCTTGGAAGAGCTGTCTGTGCCCCACCGGGACAGTCTGTCCCTCTGTTGGTCCTGTTAACAGAAAGTAATAGGAAATCAAAAACTCTTGAGTTGTCACAAAAATAGGAAGAGAGAAGAAATCTTCCAGTGGGGACACCTGCTTCAGTAACCGCTATCTGACAGGGGAGCTGCTCTTGCATTGGAGAGATTTCCTCTTACTTCCTGTTCTGTCTCTGAGACAGGAAATCAAGGGAAATCCCCTAATGAGACAAAACAACTAGATAAAAAATGGCTCTACATATCAACAGCTACACTAACAGAAATATGCAAATCAAAATATCAAAATGTGAAACATACGCCTCAAGTCCACATGATGTGATAAAACCCACAACATTTAAAATAATAAAAGTCCACATGAATAATAATAAATAATAATCAATAATAAAAAATGTGTAAGCCCTCATGCTGTGATAAATCCCACAACATTTATAATAATAAAAAGCAATATTTATAATAGTAATAATAAGAAGAATAATAAACCAATTTAAATATAAGTCCACACAATGTAATAAATTCACAACATTGAAAATCATTAAAAAAATAATAAAAGTCTATGTGAATAATAATAAGAAATAATAAAAAAAATATTTAAGTCCACATTATGTGATAAATCCCACAACATTTATAATGATAAAAGTCAATAATAATAATAATAATAATAAGAAGAAGAAGAAGAAGAAGAAGAAAACCAAATTTAAAATATATTCAAGTCCACACGATGTGATAAATCCACAACATTTAAAATCATTTAAAATAATAAAAGTCCATGTAAATAATAATAATAATAATAAAAATATTTTTAAGCCCACATAATGTGATAAATCCCACAACATTTATAATAATAAATATCCATGTGAATAAAAATAAAAAAATATTTAAGCCCACATGGATGTGATAAATCCCACAACATTTATAATAATAAAAGTCAACAATAATAATAATAAGAAGAAGAAGAAGAAGAATAAATCAATTTAAAATATATTTAAGTCCACATAATGTAATAAATCCACAACATTTAAAATCATTTAAAAAAATAAAAATAAAAGTCCATGTAAATAATAATAATAAAAAAAATATTTTTAAGCCCACATAATGTGATAAATCCCACAAAATTTATAATAATAAATATCCATGTGAATAATAATACAAAAAACATTTAAGCCCACATGATCTGATAAATCCCACAACATTTAAAATAATAAAAGTTCACATGAATAATAATAATACTAACAAAAATAGTAAATAAAAAAAATAAATAATACATAAAATAAATATAAAGTCCACGTAATGTGATAAAACACACAAACATTTAAAATAGGATGCATACACCTTAAGTCCATGACGTTATAAAACCCACAACAAATAGAATACAATACAAACAACATGCATGTATTTTACCTGTAAAACCATCTATTGTGTAGATCTCCAAAAGCCCAGTGACTGCTGCTAGGTGCCGCCATCTTAGATGTGACGTCAGCAGACTCAGGGCTATCGCTCGAATGACACGCTATAGTATTCCCCTTCCCTTCTCCTCCGGCATCTTACTAATTGGTTATGTAGGTGAAGGGTGGAGGAGCTGGACCAGCACACACCGTACTACTTCCAGAAGAGAAGAGAGCAAAGAGGTGGAGGAATCTGACTCTTCCTGAAGTGTCAATGCCTTAACACCTTCAAAGGCAGAGTTGGTGACAGGGTCTCTTTAATATTGAGCTAGCCAGTTTCAGCCTGCTTTTCATACGTCCTCTAGAATAATTTGGGCTTTATTGGGACGGGTTCAACTCCTTGAAGATGTGGACTGGGACAATGTCAGATTTATAAACGGTTTCCTGAATGTATAATACACCCAATGATGTCTAAAGCAATCAGTGATGGAAGTCCAGCTGGTGCTGGGGAACTTACAAGACTCATCCCTCTCGGCACACGTTGGGCCTTTTGGTTCTTGGACAGCCCAGAGGTTGGACACACATGATGTGAGTCTTCCAGGAGGGTCTTTATTTAGGTCCATAAATGTCATAGGGCCTTATTGTATCAATTATTACAAATTTGAGAACTAAGTTGGTTCTGCTCTGGTTTTCCCGGCAGGTCTTTTCCTCGCTCTGCGCCTTCCGCTGCCAACTACAGCTGGAATCGTGCCTCCGACCAATTCTCCGGCTTCAACCTGAATAATCCCGGTCAAAATGTCTCTCCTGGCGGCTTTGAATCTGGACCTGGAGATGTCCATGGTGCCAGTTAGCGCTCTGCACTGGCGGGCAGATCTCCTTAAGATCCCTGCTCATGGAAATCACTATGAACACCTATCAGTGCCCGTGGAGGACGGAGTGAATGTGCACGGGGCCGAGGGAGGATGCCTGGCAGGTAAGGTGCTCCAGATTAAACCCCACTCCAAGGGGGACCCTTTAATGTACAGCTGCCTACTATATACGTGGTGGAAAATCCTAAAGAAAACCTGCAAGGAGGCCATTTGTGACCTTTGCACGCTGCCTGGTTCTCATGATGATCCTCTGGCTTTTGATCCAAAACAGTGGCCAGATAAGGTCTTCTGTCTCAGGCTTTCCTCATCTGTAGGCCTCTTCCTGAGGACTCGAGGATACTAAGAAGATGAGCATAACAGCCAGGCAGCTCATATTTTTGGCTAAAAGGGGGGTCAGCAATAGCACCCTCTATTTTGCAGACAGGACAGGTCCACTTTAAACAGTAAGAGAGCTTCCAAGGCTAACAAGTACAGGGCAGCAACCTACCTTCCTCGTCCTTCATTTTCCTGCCTAGTGTCACTGACCTTACCTAGCATGCAGGACTTCAGGTCAAGACAGAAGGAAGGTGGCATTCCCCTTTAACATGGCTTCCTCAGCTTGACAGATGCCTTAAGGCCAACAAGTCCCCATAAACTAGAAGCTCACCTGTCATGCAAGAAATATAGGCCTGCCATTTATGACCTCCTGTAAATGCAAATTTCCTGGCTGTGTCTTGGCTTCAACACTTCTGAGTCGCAGACCTTGGGCAAGCATGCAGCAAGTGCATGTCAAACATCGGGAACCCCAAAAACCGGGGCTCTCTGTTATGCGAACGGCTACCAGATTCCATGGATGCCAGCTGTAGCCCACTCTTCTCCTGTTCCTTGCTGTTGGGCAGTCAAGCGATTCAAACACACTATTCCCAATGCACACGTTGCTGCAAGGTGGCTGTAGATGTTAAGGGGGGGGGGGCTGCAGCGACAATCGGCTGGAACCGAAGGTTATCGGAGCAAGCGAATGTCACCAGCACACCACAGACCTCCAGAGTGGGTCCAAAGCTTTTATTCAGCGATCACATCACTGAAACAGAAGCAACGTTTTAGGAGCCTCGTAGAACCCCTTCATCAGGCGTGTGATCTTTCACATGTCCGATGAAGGGGTCCTGCGAGGCTCCAAAGGAAGCGCAGGAGAAAGGACAGGTCAGGCGCAAGGACAGGTCAAGTCAGAGCTAGAGTCCATAGGAGATATTCAATGGTTTAGACATACAGGTTTCTCTGAACTGCTAAAAAAAGCAAATGGAAGGGTCTTCTACGTTTTTTAAATGTTGGTTTAAGACCTTTTCATACGGACAGGAACCCTTATGTGTGACTTTACTGCCCCCATAAATAGAGGTGCCTTCATATATTCACGCTACCACTAGACCTTGTTGTAAAGTTTATCTACTGCGGTAAAATAATTTATTTCACTGGTCCTCATGAAAGCCATGGCTTCCATACACTCCACTGATGGTAATCAACAAACTTGACACAGATGTTCGCAGTTTGCATCTATAATATTAGGCTGCATCTGTCCTGTGAACCAGTGGTTCTGGATGAGAAAACTGTCCAAAAAAGGAATGATCTGCATAGCTCCACCCAATATCCAAAAATAAACAAATTCCTTATTTTTGGATCTGTAATGGAAATGGGACCTAAAACATTCTGTTGTGAGAAGGCTCTAGTGTGCCCTTCACTTGTCCTATAAAACAGCCCAACTTGGTTCTCTATTGTTTGATCAAGAAAACCTCTATAATGGCCAAAAAACTGTGTTGTATTTATGAATATCCATAAAAAACACGTACCAACCAGCATATAAGATGTCCATGCTAGACAGGTCAAATGTTCTTCTTAGTCGGGCAACATACTTAGTTCTCCATTTCTTTTCTTTTCAGGGGATGGATTCACGGATTGGATGACGGAAAGGGTGGACTTTTCATGTTTTCTGCCAATGGTGGCGGATCCATCCATGCCAGGGCCTTCTGCCCCAGACCTGGAAATCATGGCCACCCTCCTGAAGAAGGAGCTGGAGCAGATGGAAGATTACTTCCTGGAGGAGAGTCTCTCCCCAGGGGTTTCAATGCCACCTGATCAAGTAGCTCCAAGCACACCTCCTTCTCATGAAGTCCACTTCCTCTTTCCAACGCCCGACCAGCAGCTGAGTGGGAGAGGAGTAGAGTTCCCTGCATACATTACGGAAATATCAGCACCTGCCCCCGTGGCACTGAACAATCTAGATTCGGGATGCCTCGAGCTCATGAATCTATACACAGATGTTCCAAGTGATTTCCCAAGAGAAGAAGAGCAGGATTTTATGGTGATCAACGACACCAATGACCCGCCAGCACAAACCAAACGACTAAACAGGCCTACCCCTTATGACCGCCCCGCCACAGCCAGTGCCAGCTCCTCTGTCTTACACCAACCAAGAGGTGACCGCAAACAGAAAAAGAGAGACCAGAACAAGACGGCAGCGCTGCGCTACCGCCAGCGCAAGCGCGCTGAATACGACGCACTGGATGAAGAATGTCAGGGCTTAGAAGTCCGGAACAGGGAGCTGAAAGAAAAGTCTGACTCCATCGAAAGAGAGATCCAGTACGTGAAAGACCTCCTCATTGAGGTCTACAAGGCCAGGAGTCAACGGCTTCGCAACAATTAGAAAGTTTTGTACACTGAAAAGCATAAACTTTGGACTAGTGACCACTTTCTAGAGCACACTATCCAGCATTGTAACGTAAGGTATTAGTTTGGGTCCCTAAAAAAAATCTAACACTTGTATCTATGCCTTATACTCTGAGACTAGCTGCAAAGCATGGATATCGACAGGTTCCATGGTTCTAATCATCCAATGCCTCTCTTGGTCCAGAAATGTCATGGTTTCCAAGATTTAAAAGCCCTTCCTGGTCCAGAAGTTCCATGGTTCTAAAATTTCAATGCCCCTTCTGGTTTAGAGGTTCCAGATTCCAAGGTTCCAACACCCCTTCTGGTCCAGAGGGTCCAAGGTTATAAGCTTTCAGTGCCTTTCTTGGCAAAGAGGTTCAATGGTACTAAGGTTCTAATACCCCTTCTGGTCCAGAAGTTCTAAGGTTCCTACCGTCCCTGGTCCAGAGGTTCCACGGACCCAAGACTCCAAAACCCCCTCTGGTTCAGAGGGTCCATGGTTATAAGCTTTCAGGTCCTTTCTTGGCCCAGAGGTTCCATGGATCTAAGGTTTCAATGCCAGAGGTTCTATGGTTCAGAGGTTCTATGATTCTAAAGTTCCTTCAGCCCCTGGTCCAGAGGTTCCATGGTCCTAAGGCTCCAATACCCCTTCTGGTCCATAGATTGCATGGTTATAAGCTTTCTGTGCTTTTTTAGGCCCAGAGGTTCCATAGTTCTAAGGTTTCAATGCCTCTTCTGGTTCAGAAGTTCTATGTTTCTAAGGCTCCAACACCCCCCCCCCCCCCCCCAGGTCCAGAGGTTCCATGGTCCTAAGGCTCCAATACCTCTTCTGGTCCAGAGATTGCATAGTTCTAAGCTTTCTGTGCTTTTCTTGGCCCAGATTTTCCATGGTTCTAAGGTTTCAATGCCCCTTCAGATCCAGAGGTTCTAAGGTTCCCACACCCCCTGGTCCAGAGCTTCCACGGTCCCATGGCTTCAATACCCCTTCTGGTTTAGAGGTTCCAGATTCCAAGGTTCCAACACCCCTTCTGGTCCAGAGGGTCCAAGGTTATAAGCTTTCAGTGCCTTTCTTGGCAAAGAGGTTCAATGGTACTAAGGTTCTAATACCCCTTCTGGTCCAGAAGTTCTAAGGTTCCTACCGTCCCTGGTCCAGAGGTTCCACGGACCCAAGACTCCAAAACCCCCTCTGGTTCAGAGGGTCCATGGTTATAAGCTTTCAGGTCCTTTCTTGGCCCAGAGGTTCCATGGATCTAAGGTTTCAATGCCAGAGGTTCTATGGTTCAGAGGTTCTATGATTCTAAAGTTCCTTCAGCCCCTGGTCCAGAGGTTCCATGGTCCTAAGGCTCCAATACCCCTTCTGGTCCATAGATTGCATGGTTATAAGCTTTCTGTGCTTTTTTAGGCCCAGAGGTTCCATAGTTCTAAGGTTTCAATGCCTCTTCTGGTTCAGAAGTTCTATGTTTCTAAGGCTCCAACACCCCCCCCCCCCCCCAGGTCCAGAGGTTCCATGGTCCTAAGGCTCCAATACCTCTTCTGGTCCAGAGATTGCATAGTTCTAAGCTTTCTGTGCTTTTCTTGGCCCAGATTTTCCATGGTTCTAAGGTTTCAATGCCCCTTCAGGTCCAGAGGTTCTAAGGTTCCCACACCCCCTGGTCCAGAGCTTCCACGGTCCCATGGCTTCAATACCCCTTCTGGTGCAGACGTTCCATGGTTATAAGCTTCCAGTGCCTTTTTTGATTAAAAAAAGTTTCATGGTTCAAATGCCCCTTCTGGTCCAGAGGTTTCATGGTTGTAAGGTTCCACCAGTACTCTTGGACAGGCCAATTACCGCAGCCCCCCTTTACCCAAAGCATTGGTAATAGAATATAACTTTCTATGCATGAATCTCCCCAACACAGATCTTTTTAGAGACCCAACTGATATTTTACCAAGACAAATAAAAAAAATACACTTCAAACCGGCAAAGGCGAAGAATTCATAATTTTGCAGACCTCTGACTTTTTGAATGTGATGTAGTGAGGTGTTTATGTTACGTTTTTACCAAATAGTTGTAGCTTTTTGGAGTGGATAAATAAAAGGGTATACCAATTTCTGTCTCTGGGAAAAGCCTTTTACCCTCAACGTGTCCTTTAACATTTTATATTGAAAGAATAGTGATTTGGGAATCATAGAGGGATAAATACATCTCTACGGCCAAGAAAGAAACGCAAGGTTACCGACACACATCAAGGTCTCCAGAGTAAGAGAAACTTACCAACTGTGGGGGAAGCCACTTTGTAAGCTATAGGCAGTAACAAAACCCCCAAAAAGGCTTCCCTTAAAAGGTGGTAGATAACTTCATGGTAAGTTCACGCCAAATTGAATAATTTTAGGTTCTGTTCTCAAAAGCTTGAAAATAATTTTTGAGGGCCAACGTGCCCATTGGTAGCATACAATGGGCCACCAAACAGTAGACCTTTCATTTCGTCCCACCTCTAACTTTGTAAAAAAAAAGGATTTGCCCACTGACCGGCTACCTCGATGACGTTATTCAGACTGACCACTTGATGGCATATATGGCTTTCCTGGTCGATAAACTTTTTGGATTGCGGGATTTGTTGGGCAACCTATCAGGGATTAATTTTTATGTTTATTGTTCAAATATTCTAAGGGTGATTAAGAGGGATGTGGGTATTATGTTATATCTATAAAATAAAAATACAATGTTGCAATTATGAGCACTAATAAATACTAAATGTTGCACAAAAGTTGGTTCTTTTGCATTCTATGCCACCAAACGCAACGGATTTCACCAGTCGGAGCAATCAAACATGATTTCTGGTATGGACTAGTACAACTTACATGTCAATCTTTATCTTTTTGCTTCAGTAGTTCTGCTGTACTTTATGTTCAAGCAAAAGTGTTGGTCGGCACTAAGGGGCCCATTCACACCAGGTGTGGTGGGACTGGCACTGGGTGGCTGTGCCAGCACTGTCCCACCGCAAGTCTCATATGTGGCCAGTTCACACCATGGCATTGCGAAAAGGTACTTTTTTATTTTTTTTTTTCAATGTGAGCCAATTTACCGCCTCGCAACACATGGCGGCCAATAGAATTTTCTGAAATGTCACAGTGAAACATTTTACTAGACATGTGCAATTAGTTTAGTTCCGAATTTAGTTTTTTAACAAATTTCGACAAATTAGTTAATTCGAAAATATCAGAATTTCCAAATTTTTCCGCATATATTTGGAAGTTCGAAAAATTCTAAAAATCGAAAATTCAAAAATAAGAATGAAAACTTGAAAATTCAAAAATCCTGAAATATTTGGCTGTTAGTGAATGTAATGAATACGAATTTATCCGAAGTTACGAATTATCCGAAATAAAGAATGCTGTATCTAAATGGATGGAACGTAATGAATTAATAATGAATAATTATAATAAAAACATTTTACTATTATTTATTATTAAGTTGTTCCGTTCCATTTGTTTAGATGCGGCATTCGTTATTTTGGATAATTCCTAACTTCAGATAAATTCGTATTCGTTACGTTCACGAGCAGCCAAATTTGAAAAGAAATTCCAATACCTATAATTTACTAGTTAGTTATTATTTGGAATTTTTGGATTTTCGTTCTTTCAAATTTTCGGATTTCAATTCTTATTTTCGAATTGCCGAATTTTCAGATTCTGAATTTTCGAATTCCGAATTTACGAAAAAAAACAAAAAAAACAAAAAGGAACGAAAACTAACAAATTTTTCGGCAGTGCACGTCTACATTTTAATAAAGCTTGGTAAAAAAAAAAAAAAAAACAACAGTGCGATGCATTTATTATTATTGTTATTATTATTATTATTATTATTATTATGTCATTATTTAGAATTTTTGGATTTTCGTTCTTTCAAATTTTCGGATTATCTTTCTTAATTTCGAATTTACGAATTTACGAAAAAAAAAACAAAAAACAAAAGAAACGAAAACTAACAAATTTTTCGGCAGTGCACGTCTACATTTTAATAAAAAAAAAAAAAAAAAAGAACAGTGAGATGCACCATGATCAGTACATTGTTGTAACACGGCCGGTGTGAATAGACCCTTAGGGTTGTATTTATACAATTTCCAGCAGCTATTTATTCTGTGAAACTACATGCGCATTTGTTCTTTGGGCATGGAGGCAAAAAAAATCGAATGTTACTGGGTGATTTTCTCTCCAGGTCAAATGTCATTCATTCATTAAATATAGAGTGGTTTGGGAAACTCCTGCATTACGGTCACTAAAAAAAAAAAAAAAAAAAAGTATTTTTTCCTATGATCGTCAGCTCCATCTAGTGGCCATGATGTGTTATTTTTTCAATTAATAACATTCAACCTGGAGAGAAAATAGCCAAATAACATAAAATGTTGCTCTCATTCCAGTATAACAAATGTATTTGCAGTTTCACGGGACTAAAGCTAATTTTAAGAACACAAAATATTCACTATAAATATATATATATATAAAAAAAGAGGATGTGAGCATTTTTCATGCTGATAATTTTTTTCATAAAAAACAAACAAAAAAAAACACACACACATACACACGGTATTTTTTGGTGCTAAACATTATTTTATGCGAGCAGCAGGTGGGACAAGAACTACTTAGCCCATGATGGAATCCCTAAACGTACCCTTGGATCAGAGCTGTAATCCTGTGTGATGGGGCCCCCATAGTATACCATTAAGGGCCACAAGCCCTCCTATTTTAAAGGCGGTAGTGATTACAGCACACAAACTGATTTCATATATTAATTTTATTTCAGCTCTATTGTACTCGCAGGGAGGCTGATGCACAAGTAAAACAGCGCGTGTGCCCGATGACGTCAGAGCCAATGCTCTGCTTCTAGGCATTTCGTCCTTGTAGACATCCCACCGAGGACGTCTACGAGGACAAAACGCGTAGGAGCGGAGCTTTGTGACACCACAACCCAGATTCATAAAGCAGCAATTAAGGAATGCTAAACAGTGCCTAAAGTATATCTAAAGACATTTCGGTTTACCTCTGGATAGAGTGGAGAAAAACCAACAGAACCGCTGTCAGGTTTTTATGGCTGTCTGTGTCCCATCTGGGGAGATATTCACCCTATCCGTCCAGTTATTGGGTCTGAGGGTTATGGGAAATCTTCCAATAACATGCTGGTTCAGGTGATGGGGGGTGATCTCCTCTTACTTCCTGTTGCGTCTTAAGGCAGGAAGTGGAGGAAAGTCTTCCCAATGGAGCACCAACAGCAGGATCCAGGTGGTTAATCCCTTCTAAAGAGATGCAGACCCTGCAGCTTCCCTCATAAGAACACTGCAGATGCATCAGCTGATCAATAATGAAAAAGTCACTCCCATTCAGATTCACTTAGCACATTGACACAATCAAGCAAACAGCTTTGTCTTCAGGAGCAAAAACAGGTAGGAATCTGCAGCAAAGTTTGGTAAAATCCTTTAATGTACATAGATCACCCAAACTGGAATTGTTTTTTTCTCCTCAACAAAAGCGGAGTTACTCTTTAAAAGTGTGCTAAAAGGACTTATGACGACATTGTTTGAAAGACCAATTTAGCATGCCTTTAGTGCACTTTTGCTATTGCAGCTTGGTGGATCATCAAGCCAAAGCCTTCTCCGTCTGTAATCCCTTCAATACAACCTTCATAGAAAGCCTGAGATTGTCCTACGCACCCAAGTTCCTGGGAAGGCACATGTACCACAGTCATCATGAGGGGGTCCCAATCCAGGGTTAAGGAGGATGAATTAGGAAAAGTAGGAATACCCCAAAAACCATCAAAGGGAAGGAAGGCGGATATTTTATCAACGAGATCTCCCTCGAAGTCCACAAAAGTTGTCAGCAGGTGACTCAGGCCACCAGGCTCAACCTAGAACTAAAATACCACAGTTGGGTGGAATGGTCCTTTCAGGTGTTAGAGGTAGAACCTCTATCAGGTTGGTTTTGCTGCTTGTCCTTTCCATTCACTTACTGTCTTGGACACACAACAGGAATTACGTGGAACGCTCCACAAAGCGATGGGAAGCCTCCTATTTCATAGCTGTCGTGAGAACAGGTTTTGCCATTGGGGGATTCCCCATCTCCTTCTGGTGACATTTTGGATTTTCCATCACTTTCTAGCCTGGTGACATTCGTTTTCAACAACGTAGACAGCTTGAAAAAAAATAATACTATTGGTTGTAAACCTTATCAGCTCTATCTAGGCTTAAAAGCAAACTCTTTTTCTAAATTAGCATATGCAAACAAAATTGTTAGAGATAATCTAGTTTATGGGACATGGACAGGAGACCCAATGTAGTTTACAGGAACAAAGACAGGAGACTCAATCTCCAGGAAAAAAGACACGGGACCCAATTTACAGGAACAAAGACATGGAACCCAATTTGCAGGACATAAAGACACGGGACCCAATTTACAGGAACAAGGACCCGAGACCCAATCTAGTATACAGGAACAAGGACCCGAGACCCAATCTAGTATACAGGAACAAGGACCCGAGACCCAATTTAGTATATGGGAACAAAGACCTGAGAGCCAAAGACCCAAGACCCAATCTAGTATACGGGAACAAAGACCCGAGACCCAATCTAGTATACAGGAACAAGGACCCGAGACCCAATCTAGTATACAGGAACAAGGACCCGAGACCCAATCTAGTATACAGGAACAAGGACCCGAGACCCAATCTAGTATACAGGAACAAAGGCCCGAGACCCAATCTAGTATACAGGAACAAGGACCTGAGACCCAATCTAGTATACAGGAACAAAGGCCCGAGACCCAATCTAGTATATAGGAACAAAGGCCCGAGACCCAATCTAGTATATAGGAACAAAGGCCCGAGACCCAATCTAGTATACAGGAACAAAGGCCCGAGACCCAATCTAGTATACAGGAACAAGGACCTGAGACCCAATCTAGTATACAGGAACAAAGGCCCGAGACCCAATCTAGTATACAGGAACAAAGGCCCGAGACCCAATCTAGTATACAGGAACAAGGACCTGAGACCCAATCTAGTATACAGGAACAAAGGCCCGAGACCCAATCTAGTATATAGGAACAAAGGCCCGAGACCCAATCTAGTATATAGGAACAAAGGCCCGAGACCCAATCTAGTATACAGGAACAAAGGCCCGAGACCCAATCTAGTATACAGGAACAAAGGCCCGAGACCCAATCTAGTATACAGGAACAAAGGCCCGAGACCCAATCTAGTATACAGGAACAAGGACCCGAGACCCAATCTAGTATACAGGAACAAAGGCCCGAGACCCAATCTAGTATACAGGAACAAGGACCCGAGACCCAATCTAGTATACAGGAACAAGGACCCGAGACCCAATCTAGTATACAGGAACAAGGACCCGAGACCCAATCTAGTATACAGGAACAAGGACCCGAGACCCAATCTAGTATACAGGAACAAAGGCCCGAGACCCAATCTAGTATACAGGAACAAAGGCCCGAGACCCAATCTAGTATATAGGAACAGGGATGCAAGATACAATCTAGTACATGGTAACAAAGACCCGAGACACAATCTAAAATACAGGAACAAAGACCCAAGACCCAATCTAGTATTTGGGAACAAAGGCCCGAGACCCAATCTAGTATATGGGAACCAGAGACCCAAAACCCAATCTAGTACAGGGGAACGAAGACCAAAGACCCAATCTAGTATATAGAAACAAAGACCCGAGACCCAATCTAGTATACGGGAACAAAGACCCGAGACCCAATCTAGTATACGGGAACAAAGACCCGAGACCCAATCTAGTATACGGGAACAAAGACCCGAGACCCAATCTAGTATACGGGAACAAAGACCCGAGACCCAATCTAGTATACGGGAACAAAGACCCGAGACCCAATCTAGTATACGGGAACAAAGACCTGAGACCCAATCTAGTATACGGGAACAAAGACCTGAGACCCAATCTAGTATGCGGGAACAAAGACCTGAGACCCAATCTAGTATACGGGAACAAAGACCTGAGACCCAATCTAGTATACAGGAACAAAGACCTGAGACCCAATCTAGTATACGGGAACAAAGACCCGAGACCCAATCTAGTTTACAGGAACAAAGACCCGAGACCCAATCTAGTATACGGGAACAAAGACCCGAGACCCAATCTAGTTTACAGGAACAAAGACACGGGACTAGACAATGACATTCCACATACAAGTTTAGAAGCAGCTCAGCACATTATCACGTAGAGCTATAGAGAACATATGATTACGAGGTCAGTGACCGCACACCAATCCACCATAATGCAAATATTTGTTTATCCATTTCACTAGCGGAAGTTCATTTTACTGCCACTAGCGTATAATTAGCATTGATAAGATAGGCCCATTTATGATGTGGAATAGCTTTCCACTCAAGCGGCTGTGAGCAACTCCAGTTGAACATTTTCAGAGTCGCACAGACCAATACACACAATGAATGGTAACAGATTGATTGTAGAATCGTTTGCCCGTCAATGCTGATGTAGATCGCCTCTTCAACTTCTGTTTTCTCATCAATATAAACAGCAGACACAATTTCAGTCGATTTGGAAGATATCCATCGTTTTCTGACAAATATGTTTTTTGTATGATTTCTGGCCATTTAGGTTGATTTATCATTCATCAAAAGGTAACACGTCAAGATAAATATTGTTTAAAAGATTTAATGAGTTTCAATAAATCTTCAGAATACATAAACCCGCCCACTAGGAGCACAGTCTTCCCATTGCAGGCCTTAGGGCCAGATACCCAAAACCCCATAAATGCTGGTTTGGGCTACACAGATTCAGCGTCTTTGGTGGACCATGGAGCTTCTCCTCCTAAGGTAAAGCCTGATGGGAGGGTTCAGCTTCTGGCTTCTTATATGTCTTGGCTGCTCCAAAAGTGACACCTTCCAATCATAATTCCTGCAAACCTGGGAGTTTTAGGTGATCCCGCCTACCTTTATGCATTCTAACCTCCCCTTGTTACAGTCTCCATAATAAAAAATAAAAAAATCCTACAGGGATGGTAGGAACCTATCACAGCGGGTGTACAGACCCGGGAACTCAGCACAGGGATGGTGGAACCCCTCATAATGGGCACAGGAGATGTACAGACCTGGGAACTCAGCACAGGGATGGTGGGAACCCCTCATAATGGGCACAGCGGGTGTACAGACCCGGGAACTCAGCACAGGGATGGTGGGAACCCCTCATAATGGGCACAGCAGGTGTACAGACCCGGGAACTCAGCACAGGGATGGTGGGAACCCCTCATAATGGGCACAGCGGGTGTACAGACCCGGGAACTCAGCACAGGGATGGTGGAACCCCTCATGATGGGCACAGGAGATGTACAGACCTGGGAACTCAGCACAGGGATGGTGGGAACCCCTCATAATGGGCACAGCGGGTGTACAGACCCGGGAACTCAGCACAGGGATGGTGGGAACCCCTCATAATGGGCACAGCGGGTGTACAGACCCGGGAACTCAGCACAGGGATGGTGGGAACCCCTCATAATGGGCACAGCGGGTGTACAGACCCGAGAACTCAGCACAGGGATGGTGGGAACCCCTCATGATGGGCACAGCGGGTGTACAGACCCAGGAACTCAGCACAGGGATGGTGGGAACCCCTCATGATGGGCACAGGAGATGTACAGACCCGGGAACTCAGCACAGGGATGGTGGGAACCCCTCATAATGGGCACAGCGGGTGTACAGACCCAGGAACTCAGCACAGGGATGGTGGGAACCCCTCATAATGGGCACAGCGGGTGTACAGACCCGAGAACTCAGCACAGGGATGGTGGGAACCCCTCATGATGGGCACAGGAGATGTACAGACCCGGGAACTCAGCACAGGGATGGTGGGAACCCCTCATAATGGGCACAGCGAGTGTACAGACCCGGGAACTCAGCACAGGGATGGTGGGAACCCCTCATGATGGGCACAGGAGATGTACAGACCTGGGAACTCAGCACAGGGATGGTGGGAACCCCTCATAATGGGCACAGCGGGTGTACAGACCCGGGAACTCAGCACAGGGATGGTGGGAACCCCTCATAGGGGAACTCGGAGAAGAGATCTCACCAACAGAATCCTCAAGAGACAGGAGAACCTATTGGTTACAACCTCCAGCGATCACTGAAGAATCTGTCTTCGGTAGAGGTTGAAGGACGTTTTTCACCTTTCTACCCTTTTAATAAATGATGCATGGACTTTCCGTATTTCTGATCACATTCTGAAAGTCATCATTTGCATAGACACGCCCCCTTTTCTTTATATGATAATGCTGGGAAAGGACTGTCTGTGGCACACAATGAGCCTCTTTGTTTCTATACTGAATATTTGGGCTTTTCGTTGAATAAGGTGAGGGGGGGGGGTCACATATATATAAGATAAACCACATTTTGATACGTATTCGCACATGAAGTGAATGTCCCCCAAAGGCTCCAAGACTTTTCTAGCAGGGTACAATGTGGTGGTTGTTTTGCACTGACATTCTATAGATATAGTGAGGTGTAATTACAGGGGGGCCCTCAGGGACCACACATAATTGGCTGGCAGTTTATAGACGTCGCACCTCCTTTGGGATGACTCTGGATTCTACAAAACAGGAAAACACACACCGCAAACAACGGACGGGGCCCGGCGCCAAGGGGGGGGGGGGGGGGAACGCACCCGGGCAAGTCAGCAATGGTCTGCCACCATACGGGACTGCTTCACCCATGATGTCACAGTGCAGGGGGACAACCAAGGGTCAAAGCTCAGTCCCATAATTCTCTGGCACCAGAAACATTGGGTGCCGTGTGGTCACATGACTCCCCTGCAAGAGGAAAATATCATATTTTTCCCAGAATCCTCTAGTACCAGGAACATGGAGCAGGTGCCGTGTGGTCACATGATTCCCCTGCGGGAGGACAATGTTGTGGAGCCATCATATGTTTCCCATAATCCTCTGGTACCAGGAACATGGAGCGGGTGATGTGTAGTCACATGACTCCCCCAGTGGGGGACGACATTGCTAGACCATCATACACTATATTACCAAAAGTATTGGGACACCTGCCTTTACACGCACATGAGCTTTAATGACATCCCAGTCTTAGTCCGGAGGGTTCAATATTGAGTTGCCCCCCCCCCTTTGCAGCTATAACAGCCTCAACTCTTCTGGGAAGGCCGTCCACAAGGTTTAGGAATGTGTTTATGGGAATGTTTGACCATTCTTCCAGAAGAGCATTTGTGAGGTCAGGCACTGATGTTGGACGAGAAGGTCTGGCTCGCAGTCTCCGCTCTAATTCATCCCAAAGGTGTTCTATCGGGTTGAGGTCAGGACTCTGTGCAGGCCAGTCACATTCCTCCACCCCAAGGTCGCTCATTCATGTCTTTATGGACATTTCATAATGAGCTAGTATGCGGTGCATACTAGCTCATTATGCCTTTGCCTTACAGGTTGTTTTTTTTTCATTGGCGAGTATACAACCGCTTTAAACCAGGGGTGGGCAACCTGGGGCCCTCCAACTGTTTCCCAGGAGGCATTGCAAGGCTGGCAGTTACAATTACTCCCAGAGGCATGATGGGACTTGTAGTTCTGCAACAGCCAGAGGGCCCCAGGTTGCCTACCCCTGAATTTTAAACCATCATGAACTGGGAACGTGGGGCAGATGCCTTCTAGTCACAGGATTTTGTTCCTTTGTTCGCACCTGGTGACCCAGACCGTACTACAGTTCCTCTCCCAAGGGTGACAACTCTCAATCACCATACTGTATCTAGGGAGGGGCAGTGTTGTCACCTCCGGGACTACAGAACACCTTCCCCTCTCCTCCTCAATAACATAGGTGGGAGGCTTTCAACAGAGACAGCCGAGAAGAAGGAGGGCCGATAACAGACAGCCTAGGCAGAGAGCCAAGGACGTTCTCAGCTCACGAGATTTCGGGGCAGGATCAGCGGCGGCCGCCGGTCCATAGGGGCACCCGAGGCTCTAATTGGCTTCAAAAAGGTTGGGCTTTGGAGCGCAGGACCCACCCACTTGTGACATTGGCGAATCGATAAATGATATGGTCTTCCGGCTTCTCCTCCCCGCCAGGAGGCGGATCTTAAGACCAGATTAGCCAGGAGGAGAAGCCGCGACCGTGGATGGGGTTTGTTTGCCGCCGCCCGGAAAAAATAAAAGATTGAGCACCAGCCGCCAGCGGGCAGGATCAACAAGTATAACAACAAATCTGATTCCCCAAATCAAAGCTCTTAAAACACAGGAGCCCCCGGCTGAGCAATGGCGTGTACCGGCCCCGCCCCCCCCCCCCCCCCCCCCCGGACACAAGGCAACCTTTCACCCTCAAAGTCACGGCATGCTTGGCGGCCTAAAAAACACAACGCGATCACCCCCATCAATCCAACATTCGCCAACTGAAGTCAAAAGCTTTGGATGGAGTTGGGAAGGTTTGGACCCTCTGTCAGGTTTTTATTGCTGTCTGTGTCCCCTCTGGAGAGATTCATCCTCCTCTCATTGTCCTGGTTACCACCGGCGTCCATCGATGGGAAATCTAAAATGTTACCGTTGTCACCAGAACACGAGGCGACAGGAAATCTTTCAATGGGGGGACACACCTCTTTCAGATCCTAATGTCTCCGAGATGGGATTTGCCTTTTTTTTTTTCAATGGAGAGATTTCCTCTCACACCTCTGGGACAGGAAGTGAAGAGAAATCTCCCCAATGGGATAGAGATAGCAAAAAAAAATAAATGAATAAACTGAAATCAAACTCAACCAAAACAAAAAGGTTTTTTTGGCTTAACTCAGCGTTTAATTAGTAGCAAAAGACTTAAAATAATTCTAAATGATGCAAACTGGATGGGAAATTTAAAAAATGCACCAAAAAAATAATAATTATATATTAGTAGCAAAAGACTGAAAATAATTCCAAGTGATGCAAACTGGACGGGGAATTACAAAAAATGCAACAAAAAAAAATATTAGTTGCAAAAGACTGAATATAATTGTAAATGATGCAAACTGGATGGGAAATTAAAAAAAAATGCACCAAAAATGAAAAAAAAAATATTAGTAGCAAAAGACTGAAAATTCTTCTAAATGATGCAAACTGGACAGGGGGAATTAAAAAAATGCACCAAGTTAAAAAAAAAAAATTAAAAAAAAAAAATATATATAATAATAATAATAATATTATATATATATATATATATATATATATATATATATATATATATATATATATATATATATATATATATATATATATATATATATATTAGTAGCAAAAGACTGAAAATAATTCTAAATGATGCAAACTGGACGGGGAATTTAAAAAATGCACCAAAAAAGACGTTAAAAAAATGAATAAAATGTACACAGGGTAGTAGAAGATGTATTTTGCAAACACACTATTGCTATATTTATACAAACACAAGACATATCTTTAACAATAAACAAAAGCAACAAACACACCAAAAATTCTCATTTCCTACCCAACCAAAACACAGATTTATTACAATGTAACCTCTCGGAGACAAAGTAACAGTGCAAGCTGTACAACAGACACATGGCCAAAGAAATGCGCAAACTTTACTCCACACATCAGCAGCTGCAGACAGCACACAGGTGCACACGATAGTTGCTAAAAAAGCTGCATTAAAAAAAAAATGAAGCAGAGGAGAGATGAAAATAGAAATCTATAAACTCACCTGTCATGGGAGCAAAACACCTGTGCTGACACTCACACCTTCCATGCTGCTCCCCTGCTCCAATTCTCTGCAGCACAGCGCCACCTGCTGGCTGGAGTGTGATAACACAATACAGACGCCTTACAGTAGGGGTTGGGAATAAATGTATACATAAAATATATTTATTATATAAAATAAGTCATTTATATTATATTACGTGCACTGTAATTCAAATATATATATATATCTCTATCTATCTATCTATCTTACAATACAATATACTATAATTACAATATAATATACAATATAATATATAAAATTGAATTGAATTTTATATATACAGTTAGACCTTGCTTTGCTTTGAGAGTAACTTGGTTTGAAAGCGTTTTGCAAGGCAAGCAAACATTTTTAAATTAATTTTGACTTGATATACATGTAGCGTCATGTCACAACAGAGTATAAAAGAGAAGAGAGGCGCCTTTAAGTGTAGCAATATGGTTACATTACATAGTTACATAGTAGGTGAGGTCGAAAAAAGACACAAGTCCATCAAGTCCAACCTATGTGTGTGATTATATGTCAGTATTACATTGTATATCCCTGTATGTTGTGGTCGTTCAGGTGCTTATCTAATAGTTTCTTGAAACTATCGATGCTCCCCGCTGAGACCACCGCCTGTGGAAGGGAATTCCACATCCTTGCCGCTCTTACAGTAAAGAACCCTCTACGTAGTTTAAGGTTAAACCTCTTTTCTTCTAATTTTAATGAGTGGCCACGAGTCTTATTAAACTCTCTTCCGCTGAAAAGTTTTCTCCCTATTGTGGGGTCACCAGTACAGTATTTGTATATTGAAATCATATCCCCTCTCAAGCGTCTCTTCTCCAGAGAGAATAAGTTCAGTGCTCCTAACCTTTCCTCATAACTAAGATCCTCCAGACCCTTTATTAGCTTTGTTGCCCTTCTTTGTACTCGCTCCATTTCCAGTACATCCTTCCTGAGGTGCCCAGAACTGGACGGCATACTCCAGGTGCGGCCGGACCAAAGTCTTGTAGAGCGGGAGAATTATCGTTTTATCTCTGGAGTTGATCCCCTTTTTAATGCCAATATTCTGTTTGCTTTATTAGCAGTAGCTTGGCATTGCATGTCATTGCTGAGCCTATCATCTACTAGGACCCCCAGGTCCTTTTCCATCCTAGATCCCCCCAGGAGGTTCGCCCCCCAGTGTATAGATTGCATTCAGATTTTTGCCACCCAAATGCATTATTTTACATTTTTCTACATTGAACCTCATTTGCCATGTAGTTGCTCCACCCCATTAATTTGTTCAGATCTTTTTGCAAGGTTTCCACATCCTGCGGAGAAGTTATTGCCCTGCTTAGCTTAGTATCGTCCGCAAATACAGAGATTGAACTGTTTATCCCATCCTCCAGGTCATTTATGAACAAATTAAATAGGATTGGTCCCAGCACAGAACCCTGGGGGACCCCACTACCCACCCCTGACCATTCCGAGTACTCCCCATTTATCACCACCCTCTGAACTCGCCCTTGTAGCCAGTTTTCAATCCATGTACTCACCCTATGGTCCATGCCAACGCACCTTATTTTGTACAGTAA
Source organism: Lithobates septentrionalis (assembly GCA_037952835.1). Classification (NCBI taxonomy): domain Eukaryota; kingdom Metazoa; phylum Chordata; class Amphibia; order Anura; family Ranidae; genus Lithobates; species Lithobates septentrionalis. Next base: position 124,347 of record JBBDGP010005063.1, on the reverse strand, counting down.
ACGTTTATGGGGGAACTGTGTCAAATGCTTTTGCAAAATCCAGATACACCACGTCTACGGGCCTTCCTTTATCTAGATGGCAACTCACCTCCTCATAGAAGGTTAATAGATTGGTTTGGCAAGAACATTTAGCAACATATTGCTACACTTAAGTATTTTGCAGTTTAATTCTGCCCAACAATAAATTGGGCAAAAAAAAAAAAAAAAAAATTATAAAGAATGCAAAATGCAAATCGTGGCAAAATCGCTTATACAAAAATGCACACAGCAAGGAAGCACTGCAGAAATGATCAAAAGCAAACTGCATAGGTGTGAACTGAGCCTGAGAGGGGAAATCTCTCTAGTTCTAGTGATCTGAGGGGGGGGGGGGGGTCCCCAAGGGATTCCCTTAATTTGCAGGGATTTCCATTCACTTCCTGTTTTGGCTATGGGACAGGAAGTGAAAGGAAATCTCTGAAATCTCTGCAATGGGACACAAATGGCGAAAAAATAGAGCTGACAGGGGTTATAACCCCCTCCCTTACGCTATCCAAGATGTAAAAAAAGTGAATTTGCCTTGATCTAACAGATGAGAAACTAGCTTTATTATTTATTTAGTCCAGGCCTGTGGGGTCTGGGGGGGAGTACAGATGGGGCAAGTTGGGATTAAGCCATTGGAGGGGGGGCATTGTTTGGTAAATACTGCTGTGGGGTATGGGGTTCAAAACCTAAACCCACCCTCTAGGCCCTCAGGGTGGTGAGCATAGATGGTGTTAGGGGATGCGGGGCCTTTTATGTATACTTTTATTCCTAGTTCTTAGCCTGTCCTGTGTTATTACACTCTGAACAGCAGGTGGCGCTGTCCTCCTATATATACTGTATATCTATATTTGTATGTGTGTCTATCTATCTATCTGTCTATCTATCTATCTATATCTATAGATATATAGATATACATCTATATATAGATATATATATGTAGGCATCTTCATGCCTTTACTTTGAATTACGTTGCAGTAAAGGTAACCAGTATACTTCTATGGCTATTCTAGAAATATTGCAACTTTTTTTATTGATTTTTTTTTTTTTTGCAAAAAGGTTCAGCAGGCTTTTCTCAGGGTTTCTGGATGAGATTGCAGCTGCTGGTCACATTATTATCTTCCTCTAATGTTGGTGTAAGGGGGAGGCAGTGGGCTCAGACCAAGCCAGACCCAAGTAAAAGGCCAGCATTTGCTGGCTACACACGTCACAATCTGATGGTACAATCTGTTTTAGATTTATCATTGGGCACATTATGTAAGGGAACTGCTGACTGCTCGTACACCAAGTTGATTGTAGGCACTAAATCGCATTTTTTGGCGATTGCACAATAATTGCGCAATGTGTGCCCATTTTTTTTGACCCACGTCACTAAACGATCCAATCGCTGGAAGCAAGAAGAACGCTCACCGGCCACTAGAGAGTCGCTCCCTGGCTGAACTAGTCTCAGCATTGCTGCTTCTTAACCGCCAAGCTGGGTTCTGTAGTGCAGGAACTTCCTGTAATAAAGACCGATCACTGCTGCTCTCTGTCCTTGTGCAGGGTGACTGGTCTTGTCTCCGCCCCCTCCTGTAGTTTTCTGCAGGCAGCCTGTAGTGGGTGGAGCCTGCTGAGCCCCTCCCACAGCTCTGCTCTTTGCACAGGCTATGTACAGCGCACAGCTACTTTTGCAAGGTAATATCTGGGTCTGTAAAGGAAACTGGTGCGCACAAAAATTGATTTATATCCTTTGTGGCTATTAAGGAATATATTTAAATTATGTTTTCTGTGTGTATAGTTAAGCTTTAGGCACCTCCACCGTCTGGCAGGTCATTACCCACGATCACTGAGACTGCCCCCCCAAAGCACCTTGTCCCCATGTTGATGGGGGGGGGCTCCACAACCCTGGGCTGTGGTTGTGGAGGTCTGCGGGCGGGGGGAGGGGGGGGCTTATCAGAATCTGCAATCCCCTTTAACAATTGTCAAAAACTGTGTTTTTATTTCTTTTTGACATTTTGGTGAATGAGTAGGGGTACAATGTACCCTATACCCATTCACATAGGGGAGGGCGGGATCTGGGGGCCCCCCTTGTTAATAGGGGTTCCAGATTCCGATAACTCCCCTGCCCGCAGACCCCCATTGCCCAGGGTTGCGGGGAAGAGGCCTATGTTGAGGGCATGTGGCCTGGTATGGTTCTTGGAGGTTTTCTGCCAGGTTGCATTCTCGGATAAGGGTCTGGTATGGTTTTTGGGGTGGACCCCACGCCGTTTACCGCATGAAAAAATGCGGTAATTACCGTTCGATCGAACAAATACCACATTCATTATTTAATGCAAAATTCTTAGTGAATTGCACTTTTAAAAGGTTCTTTTTTTTTCCTTGACCTGCAAAGTAAAGGCATAATGTGCTAGTAGGCACTAGCACATTATGTGAAACTTAACTGCAAACGAAGCCCTCGCTGTCACCGCTGGAGGCCGCACCCGTCTTCGCCCTGTCTTCCTTTCCGGGTCCGCGGACTCCGGCTCTGTGAGTGGGCGGAGCCGAGTGACGTCACTCCCTCGCATGCGTGCGGGGGGCCCAGCCGGTCACAGCACAGAAACGGCACGGGTGGTCGATCCTTCAGAGCGCAAAGCGCCGATGACGTCATCATCAGCTGCATATGCAATACATATAACCTAAGCGGTGCATGTTTGGGAGATATTTACAGTACCTATAAGTAACCCTTATTATAGGCTTACCTATAGGTACAAACTATCGATGGAAGTTTACTTCCTCTTTAACTCTTAATGAATCGACTCCAAAATGTTCTATTCTTCGCACTGTGTAGGGTCCTTGTGTACAGCACATAAAGAACTGACAGACTTCTCATTCAGAATGACACCATGTATGACACCAAGTATGACACCAAGTATGACACAAAGTTTTTCCATTACATTTTATTTATTTACAGCCCTTTAAAAGGTCATTCAAGTTTTCAGGGGGTGGGATTATTGCATACAGATACGTACAGTGCTATCAGAATGGCTTACGGTGCAGTGCCGGTTGCTGGATCCATAGTCTAAAGAAGTAATGCTGCATCAGCAGTTTGTCGTACCTTCAGTAAAGAGGACCTGTAGGCTTTATTTTTTTTATTTTTTTTAAGACCTATATGTTCTATGCGTAGCCTCTAAAGTTTTGTACTGATCCTCATCCTACTACAGTCTCTAATGACATGAAAGGCCCATAATGCTCCTGCTAGTCAGATAACAGTAAGCCTAATCTACCTAGTCTGCGGGGGCTACATTTGCCATTGACTTATCTTGGCAAAAAAACAATAATGATCAAGCAGGCTGGTCTATAGCTCTGCCCTCAAGGAAACAATATTAACTAAGCAGGCTGGTCTAGAGCTTTACCCCCGAGGAAACAATAATGATCAAGCAGGCTGGTCTAGAGCTCTGCCCCCAAGGAAACAATAATGATCAAGCAGGCTGGTCTAGAGCTCTGCCCCCAAGGAAACAATAATGATCAAGCAGGCTGGTCTAGAGCTCTGCCCCCAAGGAAACAATAATGATCAAGCAAGCTGGTCTAGAGCTCTGCCCCCAAGGAAACAATAATGATCAAGCAGGCTGGCCTAGAGCTCTGCCCTCGAAGGAAACAACAATGATCAAGCAAGCTGATCTATAGCTTTACCCCCAGAGGAAACAATTATGATTAAGCAGGCTGGTCTATAGCTCTGCCCCCGAGGAAACAATAATGATCAAGCAGGCTGGTCAAGAGCTCTGCCCCCGAGGAAACAATAATGATCCAGCAGGCAGGTCTAGAGCTCTGCCCCCAAGGAAACAATAATGATCCAGCAGGCAGGTCTAGAGCTCTGCCCCCAAGGAAACAATAATGATCCAGCAGGCAGGTCTAGAGCTCTGCCCCCAAGGAAACAATAATGATCAAGCAGGCTGGTCTAGAGCTCTGCCCCCAAGGAAACAATAATGATCAAGCAGGCTGGTCTAGAGCTCTGCCCCCAAGGAAACAATAATGATCAAGCAAGCTGGTCTAGAGCTCTGCCCCCCAGGGAAACAATAATGATTAAGCAGGCAGGTCTAGAGCTCTGCCCCCAAGGAAACAATAATAATAAAACAGGCTGGTCTAGAGCTCTGCCCTCGAAGGAAACAACAATGACCAAGCAGGCTGGTCTATAGCTTTACCCCCAGAGGAAACAATTATGATTAAGCAGGCTGGTCTATAGCAATCAACATCGGAAGAAGTTCTGGACAGCCGCACTCCAAAAAAGTTTTTGCCTTTTATTCAAAAAATATCATCAAAAATACATGCCACAGCAGAGCGGACAAAAGAGCTTACGCGTTTCACACTACAAACAGTGCTTAAGCATAGCTAGCAATCACAAGAATCAAAAGTGAAATAAATACTTTTTGTTACAACCCACATGACTCCATAATTAGTGGATTGATCAGTCAATTGACGTGCCAATTAAGTACCGTGAGGCACCTGAAGTTTCAACAAATGCTGAGAATAAAATAAAACCTTTGTTATGTGATTGAACAAAGTGCAACTAAGTAGAACCATGTGCAAACAATATGTGTATAAATATATGTGAAAATAAATAAAAAGTGATGTGTAAAATAATATTAATATTAGTATATGTAAAGTACTTTACATATACTAATAATAATATTCTTTTACACATCACTTTATATTCACTTTTTATTTATTTTCACATATATTTATACACATATTGTTTGCACATGGTTCTACTTAGTTGCACTTTGTTCAATCACATAATAAAGGTTTTATTTTATTCCCAGGATTTGTTGAAACTTCAGGTGTCTCACGGTACTTAATTGGCACGTCAATTGACTGATCAATCCACTAATTATGGAGTCACGTGGGTTGTAACAAAAAGTATTTATTTCACTTTTGATTCTTGTGATTGCTAGCTATGATTAAGCACTGTTTGTAGTGTGAAACGCGTAAGCTCTTTTGTCCGCTCTGCTGAGGCATGTATTTTTGATGATATTTTTTGAATAAAAGGCAAAAACTTTTTTGGAGTGCGGCTGTCCAGAACTTCTTCCGATGTTGATTGCTATATGCATTGCCAGCACCTGGGCTTCTAAACTGGAGGAGAGGTTTTCCACCTTTGTCTGACCTACCTGGAGCAGTGATTATCCCCTTCCCAGGCTGGTCTATAGCTCTGCCCCCGAGGAAACAATAATGATCAAGCAGGCTGGTCTATAGCTCTACCCCAAGGATACTTGGCCAGGCATTGGATTCAGGGACTTATTGAGAACATGCAGGCATATCTGCCAGATCTGGTTGTCTTTCTCTTTTGTCTTTAGGTGCCAGGGTGCTTCACTCAAAGTAATAATGGGATTTGATTAAGCAAACATGTGCGCTGTTCATTTATGTGAAATGCAGATTATTATTATAATGATAACTCCTTTTTAAAGTTGACCTGTCACTAGATCACACGCTATAAATGTCTATAAGCACTACAAATGTCTATAAGCGAGTGACAGGAGGCACTACAAGATCCTGGTGCATGTCTTATCAAACCCTTTCTCTGCAAGTCCCTGGGCTGGGGGTTCCTGGGAAAAAATACTGAGCGGATACAGGGTGACAGGGTGGACGGAGGTGCAAATACTGTCCTACTGGTTGCAATCTCATCTATAAGCTCTCCAAGGTAGAATGGGGCCCTAGGCAGGGAAGTAGCCCCCCCCCCCCCCCATTGACATTGATTACTCCATTTGTATTGTCTGTACCAGTCTTTATAAACCTTTTTACCCCAAAGGAACCCTGTAAATAGTTTTCAGTTCTGCTTAAACCAATTCATTGGTGGTCATTAGGAAACATTCTATTTGCATTGGTGTCATGCACCTGGCTTGTTGACCCCAAAAACAATCAAATGGAAGGTCAGTCAGCTACAGCTCAAGAAACCCCTAGCAACCTCTGGAGGAACCCTAGGGTTCCACAGAATCCTGGTTGACAATGGCTGATCAGTACTGACACCAGCTACCTACAAGTTCATCCTTCTCTTGTGAAGTGACCAATTGCAATAGCACCCTGGTTTAGTGCAGAAGCATGAAGGTCAAAGCTGGGCCTCCTGAACATCTGACTAGCTCTTGGCTCCTGCCTGAAGATGATCTGCCTCTGTTGACTCCAGAAACTATACAGACACCATCATATGGGAGGTTAGTCGACTACAGCTCAAGGAACCCCTAGCAAACTATGGTGGAACCCTAGGGTTCCACAGAACCCTGCTTGTCAAATGGCTGGTCTGTACTGACACACGCTGCCTACAAATCCTTCCCTTGTGAAGTGACCAATTGCAATAGCACCCTGGTTTAGTGCAGAAGCATGAAGGTCAAAGCTGGGCCTCCTGAACATCTGACTAGCTCTTGGCTCCTGCCTGTAGATGATCTGCCTCTGGCTCTGTTGACTCCAGAAACTATGCAGACACCATCATATGGGAGGTTAGTTGGCTACAGCTCAAGAAATCCCTAGCAACCTATGGAGGAACCCTAGGGTTCCACAGAACCCTGGTTGACAATGGCTGGTCTGTACAGACACACGCTGCCTACAACTTCATCTTCTCTTGTGAAGTGACCATGAAGGTCCTAGCTGGGCCCCATGGTCATTCAACTGGCCCTTGGCTTCTGTCTGAGGATGATCTGGTTCTTCTTACCTGCAATTCATATCTACGTTTTAATGGACCCAAGATGCAGTAAAAAGTTGTTGAGCTATGATGCGCCCCAATTCCCAATAGGAATAATCCACAAATTAAAGTGCACAAACTACGAGTGCAAACGTTGGTAGGAAATGTCAGGAGTTCAGTGTTTATATACCTTTTGCCAACTCACCTCTGTGTACATACCCTGACAGGTCGATTGGCAGGGTGAGGTTCTAAACCAACGACGAGACCCACCAAAATAAACAGGAGAGGGCAGGGACTTGGAATGCAGCAGCTGTGGAACGTCAAGGCTTTATGTGGTCTGTGCTCGGAGAACCTTACCTGCTACTGAATATTTACACTCTACAAAAATACATCTAAAAGGAATATTCTACATCTACAAAATAAAGCAGGGCTTGTTACAACGAGCCACTCCGTACCTCTGCTACATAGCAGCCAATGGACATAGTTTACAATCAGGGACTCTGCAGGCCTGTGCCTATGGACACCGGAGGCAGAGGGGCACTTACCTATATACCTACCCACCAGTAAAAATACAACCATCTCATGTAAGGTTATTTTCACAATATTTTTTTTTACCAGGATAGGTCCAGTAAAAGAAATGTCCTGTGTAAAAAAAAAAAAAAGGTGACCCTACAAGAGTGGTGGGTGCCATGTACCATGTGCCGGTGGAACTCCCGATCTGCGCGACGTACACAACAGACCTGCCGAAATGCCCAGCTTGTCCGCTTAATAAATATACAGTATCTAAAATATCACATATTTAAAGCTAAATGTCAGGAAGATAAACAAAAAAAATCAGCAATTCATGCAGGTAAGTAATCATACAGTGCAAATACCTCAATTTGACTTGCTATCAGCCTTTTGTAATTGCTGTACAGCAGAGCTCAGACTAGGAGAGGAAGAGGTAGGACCGGGAGCTAATGAACTGGAAAAATGCAAAAAAAAAAAACTTGCTGGTAGAAGGAGAGAGCAGAGTGACAAATGAGCTTATTAATCTGCTGCTCCTCCTTTCACGGTCCAATCCACAGACTGGGGAAAGGGCCTAGCTGTATTATTTAAAGTGCAGCAGAGGAAAAAAAAAAAATCAGGTCTCCTGCCTTACGTTGTGTGGCAGAGCTGTGTAATCTCAGAACTGGATGGACAGAACCGCAAAACCTTTGGCAGGCAAACAATAAATTAAAAAAAAAACCTCAAATATATAAATTTTATCTGTGTGTTTAGCTGTCTGCCCGGAGTTCAGCTTTAAATATTGCATTTAAACAACATGTCTAAGGTGCCCGCGCATTAGGATTGTTCTCGCGATTCTTGACAGTTTTGATCAGAAATCAGCTCAGAAAGGACCTGGAAGATCCTGGATCTGAAAACATTTAAATTAAGTAAACAAAAAAAAAAAATCTAAGTCCACCCAAAAACTGATCTTCCTGTTTTTTTGGAGATCGTAGAGAGTCAAATGAGGTATGAGCATCTGAGGAGGTTTAACACGCCCCGGACAGTATTTAGATCATTTTATATTATAGAGGTTGCTATAAGAGGAATGGAGATGGTGAGGTGAACACAAATCTCTAAGGTGGACGGGAACAGAGTCAGTGATCCCGCCCCTGAGGTTCCCAGCTTATATAAGATGGGTGACTCCTCATACCAGGCTCCACCTATGGAGGATGTATTATCTCATTGAGAAACCCCCTTTTTTTTTTCCTCTCGGAAAAGCAGATTGGACTTGTGCGTTGATTGCGCCGATGTCTGATATGGAGGTAATGGATATTTCTTGCCGATGTCTGATTTGGGGGCATTGGATAACTCTTGCCAATGTCTGATATGGAGGCATTGGATATCTCTTGCCGATGTCTGATATGGAAGTATTGGATATCTCTTGCCGATGTCTGATATGGAGGCATTGGATAATTCTTGCCGATGTCTGATATGGCCATATTGGATATCTCTAGTCAATGTCTGATATAGAGGCATTGCATATCTGTTGCCGATGTCTGATATGGAGGAATTGGATAATTCTTGCCAATGTCTGATATGGAGGCCTTGCATATCTGTTGCCGATGTCTGATATGGAGGAATTTCAATATCTCTTGCCGATGTCTGATATGGAGGTATTGGATATCTGTTGCCGATGTTTGATATGGCGGCATTGGATAACTCTTGCCGATGTCTGATTTGGCGGCATTGGATAACTCTTGCCAATGTCTGATATGGCGGCTTTGGATATCTTTTGCCAATGTCTGATATGGAGGCATTGGATATCTGTTGCCGATGTCTGATATGGCCACATTGGATATCTCTTGTCAATGTCTGATATGGAGGCCTTGCATATCTGTTGCCGATGTCTGATATGGAGGAATTTCGATATCTCTTGCCGATGTCTGATATGGTGGCATTAAATAACTCTTGCCGATGTCGGATATGGCGGCATTGGATAACTCTTGTCGTTGTCTGATATAAAAGGTATTGGATATTTCTTGCCGATGTCTGATATGGCGGTATTGGAAATCTCTTGTGATGACTGATATGGAGGCATTTTATATCTCTTGCCAATGTCTGATATGGCAGTATCGTATATCTCTTGCAGATGTCTCATATGAAAACATTGTATATCACTTGCTCTATTGCTCATTGTTTATAGAGCCTTCACTGGAGTAACTAACGACCGGCTGGAGGGCCACAAACGGCTCGCTGAGTTTCCGCTCATCTTTCAGCGTTGCCACCTGGTCTGAGATTGAGGAGAAGGCCAGCTGGTCACGCTCCATGATGCTCTCCTGATCTTCGTCCTTGTTCCTCTTCACGTAGAACAGCTTACGGAATGTTTTCAGTTCCTGAAGCTCACAAAATGTTTCCAGGGTCACCAGCATGGCCAACAGGCCCAGCATCAAGTAGCCTGCGGAAAGAAACAAGGAATGACATGACATGGTCAAGAAATGAAAGTCCTACTATGGTCAAAATATGTTTTAGTGTTGGATAGGATGGGGGGAAGAGTTCCCCATCACTGGTGTCAGTGGGAGGAATAGTACTTTATCATTGATGTCAGTGGGAGGAATAGTGCCCTATTATTCGTGTCAGTGGGCAGAATAATGCCTCATCATTGGTGTCACTGGGAGGAATAGTGCCCCATCATTGGTGTCAGTGGGAGGAAGAGTGCCCCATCATTGGTGTCAGTAGGAGGAATAGTGCCTCATCAATGGTGTCAGTGGGAGGAAGAGTGCCCCATCATTGGTGTCAGTAGGAGGAATAGTGCCTCATCAATGGTGTCAGAGGGAGGAATAATGCCCCATCATTGGTGTCAGTAGGAGGAATAATGCCCCATTGTTGGTGTCAGTAGGAGGACTAGTACCCCATCATTGGTGTCTGTGGGTTTAGGGGTGCCCATCATTGGTATTAGTGGGAGGAATAGTCCTCTATTGGTGTCAGTGGCAAGAATTATGCCTCCATAGTTGGTGTCCGTATGAGTACTAGTACCCCATCATTGGTATCAGTGGGAAGAATAGTGCCCCATCATGGGTGTCAGTGGGAGGAATAGCGTTCCCTCATTGGTGTCAGTGGGAGGAATAGTGCCCCATCATTGGTGTCAGTGGGGGGAATAGTGCTCCATTGTTGGTGCCAGTAGGAGGACTAGTGCCACATAATTGAGGTCTGCGGGTTGAGGGGTGCCCATTTATGGTATCAGTGGGAGGAATAGTCCTCCATTGTTGGTGTCAGTGGCAAAAATTATGCCACACCCCTAGTCAGTGTCAGTAGGAGGAATATTGCCCCAAAGGCCGGATAAAGGCAAGCAAAGGACCGCAGTTTGGAGACCACTGCTCTACAGTATTCACTCCTATGTAAGGAGGGAAGGAGGAGTTGGGCCAGCATAGAAAATAATTAAACACTCACAGAAGACGAGGGGTGGAGGAGCTGGGCCAGTACAGACTGTAATTAGACATTCCCAGATGAGGAGTGGTGGAGTTGCTGGGCCAGTAGAGTAGAGACAGTAATGAGACCCTCCAAGCAAAAGAGGGGGCTGTGACTAGGTAATAGACTTCCTAGCAGTGGCGGCCGGTCCATAAGGCGCGAGGGGCAACGCCTCCCCTCCCCCCCAGTTTGCATGTGGAGCGCCGGACTAATGCCTTCCTATGAGGTCTTTCTTTTTTTTTCCCCCAAGCACATGGTTAGAGCCTGAGGCTCTAATTGCCTTGAAAAGGGTTGGGTTCGGGGCGCAGTGCCTCTCCCACTTGTGATACTAGCGAATCAATATTCGCTATCGGTTCCTGGCTTCTCCTCACGGCCAATCAGGACAGGAGGTGGATCTAAAGAAGACGGGGTTAGCAGGGAGGAGAAGCTGGGAAAGCTGTTGCACCGTGACCGCTAGAGAGGGGTGAGTGCGGACCTGGGGGGGGGGGGGGGGGGGGGTTGTATGCCCCCACAAAAAATGTTTAGCACCAGCCGCCACTGCTTCCTGGAGAGGTAATCAATTTCAGAGGCACATTGGAAGTGAAAATTAAATGAACCATGGGAAGGAAAACACTTTGAGTATGCATTTAAAGTCCTTGATTTTCTGTGCTTTTACCTGCAGATATGGTCTCTTGGACATGTTTTGATTAGAAACAAAAAAGTAAAAAGATAACATTTAGAAGAATGGCCCACACAGGCCTCTTGGGGTGAGAGACGGGAGATGAGATGTCAGCTGTAAAGTGTTCTACAAACAACGAGCTAACCGGTGTGTGTGTGTAAATATTGAAGTGAAGTGTTGTATCAACAGGCAAAGAAATTACACAACACTTTAAACTAGATACAAAACAGCAGAAGAAGTCATCTAGAAATTCAATGAATGTTTTGTAACCCCGGGGGACAGAAAGGTCCCACCTGAGTCCTTAACATAGGGGCCAGTAAAGGTCTGACCTGAGTCCTGGACATAGGGGCCAGTAAAGTTCCGACCTGGGTCCTGGACATAGGCGACAGTAAAGGTCTGACTAGAGTCCTGGGCATAGGGGACAGTAAAGGTCTGACTAGAGTCCTGGGCATAGGGGACAGTAAAGGTCTGACTAGAGTCCTGGGCATAGGGGACAGTAAAGGTCTGACTAGAGGCCTGGGCATGGGGGCCAGTAAAGGTCCGACCTGAGTCATGGACATAGGGGCCAGTAAAGTTCCGACCTGGGTCCTGGACATAGGCGACAGTAAAGGTCTGACTAGAGTCCTGGGCATAGGGGACAGTAAAGGTCTGACTAGAGTCCTGGGCATAGGGGACAGTAAAGGTCTGACTAGAGGCCTGGGCATGGGGGCCAGTAAAGGTCCGACCTGAGTCATGGACATAGAGCCCAGTTAAGGTCTACCTCGAGTCTTGGACATAGGGGCCAGTAAAGATCCGACTAGAGTCCTGGACATAGGGGCCAGTAAAGGTCTGACATGGGTAGAGATGAGCACTGACAACTTACTGCAGAGGAAACAATGGCAGCTGGGCATCTTATTTATTCCTGTCCAACAGTGGCGGCCCTCCATAAGGGGCGCCTGACCCCTAATCTACATGCAGGGCACCGGACGCATGGATTTCAATGGGTTTTTTTTTTTAAGCACATGATTACATGATTAGAGCCTGAGGCTTTAAGACCCGTTTCACACTGGAGGAGTTTTTCAGGCGCTATAGTGCTAAAAATAGCGCCGGTAAAGCGCCTTAAAAAAGCCTCAGCTGCAAACCCAGTGTGAAAGCCCGAGTGCTTTCAGACTGGGGCGCTGCGCTGGCAGGGCATCACAAAAAGTCCTGCCAGCAGCTTCTTTGCAGCGGTGGAGGAGCGGTGAATACACCGCTCCTCCACCGCTCCTTCCCATTGAAAACAATGGGGCAGCGCCGCAATACCGCCGACAAAGAGCGGCTGCGGGCGGATTTAACCCCTTTTCGGCCACTAGCGAGGGGTTAAGACCGCCCCGCTAGCGGCCAAATAGCGGGGGGTTAAGACCGCCCCGTTAGCGGCCAAATAGCGCTGCTACAACGACGGTAAAGTGCCGCTTTACCGCTGACGCCCAGGGTGGCTCAGTGTGAAAGGGGTCTAATTGGCTTCAAAAAAGGGTAAGCTCGGGGCGCAGAGCATTGTGCCCTGAGCCCAACCAGTTGTGTGACAATAGCGAATGAATATTCTCGGCCAATCAGGAAGTATTTCTTAAGACTCTCGATTGGCCGAGAGGAGAATCGACCATATTGGCCGCCGAGGAGGAAGCTCCCGAGGAGGAGACGCAGGAAGCAGCCGAAGCTGCCTGCGACCTAGATGGGGTAAGTGCAGGGCCGGTACAAGGGGTGGGCGGAAGGGGCGGATGCCCTGGGCGGATCAATTAATTGTAGGAAGGGGGCGCAGTGCTGGCAGGCAGTGTGTTCTTAAACTTCGTGGGCAACAAGTGACTATCACACTGCAGAGCTGCGCCTGCTTGCGAAGCTGTGCAGAGGCATACTAAGTAGGGGGCGGGCCGCCCGGGTACCACACACTGGGGGGGGGGTGTCAGGCCGCCCCCCCCCCCTCCGGGACTGAAGCGGTGGCAGTGCTGCGGATTTAGGCAGCGGCGCAGTGACAGGCACAGGCAGGGAGAGGCGATCTACATTGTAATGCAAGGGAGAGGGGGGGTGCAGGGTGGCACCGCTGCACCTACCTTCCCCTCCTCTCGCGGCCGCGGGCTGTCTGTCTGTGCGATCCCGGATGTCACACAGGCACAGCCGACCAGAGTGAAGCCGCCTCCCCCTCCTCTCTGTTTATGTGCAAAAAGGGGGAGGAGATCTGCTGAGCATGTGCCGCCGCGCTGATCTGAGGTACTGAATGGGGGGGAGCTGAACGAGGGCTACACTGAAGGGGGTGTCCTCACTGAACAGGGGGGGTGTCTGCACTGAACAGGGGGGGTGTCTGCACTGAACAGGGGGGGTGTCTGCACTGAACAGGGGGGGTGTCTGCACTGAAGGGGGGGGGGGTGTCTGCACTGAAGGGGGGGGGTGTCTGCACTGAAGGGGGGGGGGGTGTGTCTGCACTGAACAGGGGGGGGGGTGTCTGCACTGAACAGGGGGGTGTCTGCACTGAACAGGGGGGGTGTCTGCACTGAAGGGGGGGTGTCTGCACTGAACAGGGGGGTGTGTCTGCACTGAACAGGGGTGTGTGTCTGCACTGAACAGTGGGGGGGTCTGCACTGAAAGGGGGGGTGTCTGCACTGAAGGGGGGCTACACTGAAGGAGTCCAGAGGTCCAGGGTGCTGTGTAATGTAAAGGGGTGCAGGGGGCTGTGTAATGTAAAGGGGTCCAGAGATGCAGGGTGTTTTGTAATGTAAAGGGGTGCAGGGGGCTGTATAATGTAAAGGGGTCCAGAGGCACAGGGTGCTGTGTAATGCAAAGGGGCCCAGAGGTGCTGTGTAATGTAAAGGGGTTCAGAGGTGCAGGGTGCTGTGTAATGTAAAGGGCTGCAGGTGGCTGTGTAATGTAAAGGGGCCCAGAGGCACAGGTGGCTGTGTAATGTAAAGAGGCCCAGAGATGCAGGGGGCTGTGTAATGTAAAGGGGCCTAGTGGTGCAGGGGGCTGTGTAATGTAAAGGGGCCCAGAGGCGCAGGTGGCTGTGTAATGTAAAGAGGCCCAGAGATGCAGGGGGCTGTGTAATGTAAAGGGGCCCAGTGGTGCAGGGGGCTGTGTAATGTAAAGGGGCCCAGAGGCGCAGGTGGCTGTGTAATGTAAAGGGGCCCAGAGGCGCAGGTGGCTGTGTAATGTAAAGGGGCCCAGAGGCGCAGGTGGCTGTGTAATGTAAAGGGGCCCAGAGGCGCAGGTGGCTGTGTAATGTAAAGGGGCCCAGAGGCGCAGGTGGCTGTGTAATGTAAAGGGGCCCAGAGGCGCAGGTGGCTGTGTAATGTAAAGAGGCCCAGAGATGCAGGGGGCTGTGTAATGTAAAGGGGCCCAGTGGTGCAGGGGGCTGTGTAATGTAAAGGGGCCCAGTGGTGCAGGGGGCTGTGTAATGTAAAGGGGCCCAGAGGCGCAGGTGGCTGTGTAATGTAAAGGGGCCCAGAGGCGCAGGTGGCTGTGTAATGTAAAGGGGCCCAGAGGCGCAGGTGGCTGTGTAATGTAAAGGGGCCCAGAGGCGCAGGTGGCTGTGTAATGTAAAGGGGCCCAGAGGCGCAGGTGGCTGTGTAATGTAAAGGGGCCCAGAGGCGCAGGTGGCTGTGTAATGTAAAGGGGCCCAGAGGCGCAGGTGGCTGTGTAATGTAAAGGGGCCCAGAGGCGCAGGTGGCTGTGTAATGTAAAGGGGCCCAGAGGCGCAGGTGGCTGTGTAATGTAAAGGGGCCCAGAGGCGCAGGTGGCTGTGTAATGTAAAGGGGCCCAGAGGCGCAGGTGGCTGTGTAATGTAAAGGGGCCCAGAGGCGCAGGTGGCTGTGTAATGTAAAGGGGCCCAGAGGCGCAGGTGGCTGTGTAATGTAAAGGGGCCCAGAGGCGCAGGTGGCTGTGTAATGTAAAGGGGCCCAGAGGCGCAGGTGGCTGTGTAATGTAAAGGGGCCCAGAGGCGCAGGTGGCTGTGTAATGTAAAGGGGCCCAGAGATGCAGGTGGCTGTGTAATGTAAAGGGGTGCAGGGTGCTGTGTAATGTAAAGGGGCCCAGAGATGCAGGGTGCTGTGTAATGTAAAGGGGCCCAGAGATGCAGGGTGCTGTGTAATGTAAAGGGGCCCAGAGATGCAGGGTGTTGTGTAATGTAAAGGGGCTCAGTGGTGCAGGGTGCTGTGTAATGTAAAGGGCTGCAGGTGGCTGTGTAAGGTAAAGGGGCCCAGTGGTGCAGGGGGCTGTGTAATGTAAAGGGGTCCAGAGGTGCAGGGTGTTGTGTAATGTAAAGGGGTTCAGAGGTGCAGGGTGCTGTGTAATCTAAAGGGGCCCAGAGGCGCAGGTGGCTGTGTAATGTAAAGGGGCCCAGAGGCGCAGGTGGCTGTGTAATGTAAAGGGGCCCAGAGGCGCAGGTGGCTGTGTAATGTAAAGGGGCCCAGAGGCGCAGGTGGCTGTGTAATGTAAAGGGGCCCAGAGATGCAGGGTGCTGTGTAATGTAAAGGGGCCAAGAGATGCAGGGTGTTGTGTAATGTAAAGGGGCCCAGTGGTGCAGGGGGCTGTGTAATGTAAAGGGGCCCAGAGGTGCAGGTGGCTGTGTAATGTAAAGGGGCCTAGAGATGCAGGGTGCTGTGTAATGTAAAGGGGTCAGTGCGGGGGATCGCTGGACTCCAGGTTAGCAGGACTGGGGGGATGGGGTCCAATGTAAGTTCACCTTACAATTTAACCATTTGCTGAACCGCCGCAGTACATATACTGCGACGGGGCTGCAGCTACAGTATTGTATTCTTGTATTATTTTGAGTGTTTTCTGGTTTTGAAAGGACACTGACTCTTTCTTTATACGGGGGGGGGGGGCGCAGTTTGCCATCTTCGCCCTGGGCACCAGATGGCCTTGTACCAGCACTGGGTAAGTGTAGGGCTGGTGGGTGGACGAGCAAGCGATGGGGGGCCTGGTTGGGTTTGACTGATCGACCGACAGAGCGACCGACTGGGGGGAGTGGTATGTGGTTTGTTTGCCACCCCCAAAAAATGGAGTACCAGCCGCCACTGCTGTCCAACAATAATTTTCCTGCGAATATTATCTATGAGATCCCATGGAGTCAGTGATGGGACAAGGTCCTCTAGTACCAATGGTGAATAGACCACAGTGACTCCACTCTTGCTCTGTGACCAGCTTCAGCAAGAGATAGGTTGCAGGTTGTGCTATTTTTGTGCTCCCTCCTGCTAAAATGCCCAAGGTGGTCACCTCTCCAGCCAAACCCTCAGCCCAGCCCTGCGTGGAGCTCATCAACCAATGTGTTTGGATCTGCTGACCATCATCTCAAGTTTATGGGTACCTTACAGCAGTGGCGTCGCTAGGGGGGTGGCTTTTGGGGCTATAGCCCCGAGTCTCTGCAAGAGTCCCCAAGGGGTGGGGAGGCTCTCTGGGGACCCTGATGCAAGGGGGAGGCTCTCTGGGGACCCTGATTTAAGGGAGAGGCTCTCTGGGGACCCTGATTTAAGGGGGAGGCTCTCTGGGGACCCTAATGTAAGGGGGGTTCTCTGGGAACCCTGATGTAAGTGGGGGCACTCTGGGGACCCTGGTGCTAAGGGGAGACTCTCTGGGGACTCTGGTGTATGGGGGGCTCTCTGGGGACCCTGATGTAAGGGGGGGCTCTCTGGGGACCCTGATGTAAGTGAGGGGCTCTCTGGGGATATACACACACACACACACATATATTGCTGTATATACATGTGTACGCCCGCCCAAGCGTATGACTTTCTTTGCTATGGGCTCTATCCCCAGATCTTTTGTAGACCTAGCAATGCCCCTGCCTTACAGTAAATTCGAACTTGGCCCATACAGGTCAAAGTACACGTTCACTTACTAGCTTTGCCTCCCTATTGGTTTTATTCACCATCCTTGCCCATCGGAGTGAAGGGAAATTCACAGTACTTCCGAGGGTGAGGCACACGTGACTTTCTCTTACTGAGCAGCCAATGACCAGGCCCAACCCCTATCACATGGGGGCAGCGGGAATATCCTCAGCCCTCAGTAAGCTCTAATTAGCTCCACGTCAGCCTTATACAGGGACACAGAGAGGGGAAGTGGAGTGGGGAAGGATTAGAAAACAAAACCAAAGAAATTTCCAAGCTCAACTTACCGACCAGCCTGGGACCAACCGAATTGACCTGTCTAACAGTATGCATTAAAAACAGGGGTTTAGTCAGCACACATTTGCAAATACATGCGCGTAAAGCTACAGGACCCGTCAAGGCACCCCGTTTTCTGTAGTCCTAACTCTAACTTCTCCACAATGGAGGAACATGCATTTTAATGGATAGGCAAGAGGGCAGGTGAGCCGGAGGGAGCCCCACCCCTCCATAAAAGGCACAGGAGTGCACTGAACACCCAGCACATAGCACTATGGCAGCAAAGGTGTCAGTGCGTTGCCTGACCAATATATTCTTTGGTTTTTGCTTGACATGCGTCGCCCTTCCAGAGCTCCTTGCTGCAAAGACCAGTTATAGGTGGGGCAGTTTGTATATGGAAGGATTAGAACACTTTCAAAATTTTACAGCTATCCAGAGCACGATTAGAAAGATGGGGCTGGACATACCCTTGAAATGGGCAAAGCTAACGTTCCTTTTTAACGGTAAATGTTTGCTGACCTCTGTTCTAGAGCAGTGGTCTCCAAATAGCATCCTGGGGGCCAGATGTGGCCCTTTGCTTCATTTTATGCAACCTTTGGGGCACCGTATCATCCACTGACACCAACAATGGGACACAACTCCTCCCACTGACACCAATGATGGGGCATTGTTTGCTCCCACTGACACCAGGACATTTTCTACTCCCACTGACCACAGTCCGCCCCCCCCCCTCCCCTAAGTTCTGAAGGACAATAAACTGGCCCTTTGTTTAGCAAGTTTGGAGACCCCTGTTCTAGAGAACCACTCTGCAGAAGCAAAAGGCACCCCAAAACTTCTATCTTAGTGTTTCTTCACTTACAAGTGATGCCAAACTTGTAGAGCTCTCGGAATCGCTGGTTGTAGCCCTCGCCGGGAACGTAATCGCCCAGGCCGATGGTGCTGAGGGAGATGAAGCAGAAGTAGAAGGACTCCAAGAAGTTCCAGTCCCCCTCCAGGTCGGTGAAGACGGCGGCCGGGATGAGGAAGAAGCAGGAGACGGTGAGGATCCCCAGGAGGAAGGCGTGAATGATGGCCACGATGTGCTTGGGATAGCCCCAGCGCAGGTGGATGAAGAGGACCGGCCTCCGCGATACGTGGACGATGATCCGCTGGACCACGGCCGTGAACAGGAGCAGAGTGAAGGGGATGCCGATGATGGTGTACAAGATGCAGAACGTCTTTCCTCCGTCCGACAATGGAACTGTGTGTCCGTACCCTAGAATCACAAAATGACACGAGTTAGTATGTACAATGGGGGGGGGGGGGGGGGGTTATATGAACAAACACCAGAGGCCTACAATGTCTTACCCAGAAGGTTTTGTCATGTTACAACCAAAAACGTAAATGTATTTTATTGGGATTTTATGTGATAGACCAACACAAAGTGGCTCATAATTGTGAAGTGGAAGGAAAATGATAAATGGTTTTCAACATTTTTTACAAATAAATATGTGAAAAGTGTGGGGGGGCATTTGTATTCAGCCCCCTTTACTCTGATACCCCTAACTAAAATCTAGTGGAACCAATTGTCTTCAGAAATCACCCAATTAGTAAATAGAGTCCACCTGTGTGTAATTTAATCTCAGTATAAATACAGTTGTTCTGTGAAGCCCTCGGAGGTTTGTTAGAGAACCTTAGTGAACAAACAGCATCTTGAAGGCCAAGGAACACACCAGACAGGTCAGGGATAAAGTTGTGGAGAAGTATAAAGCAGGGTTGGGTTATAAAAAAAAATCTCCCAAGCTTTGAACATCTCACAGAGCTCTGTTCAATCCATCATTGGAAAATGGAAAGAGTATGGCACAACTGCAAACCTACCAAGACATGGCCGTCCACCTAAACTGACCGGCCGGGCAAGGAGAGCATTCATCAGAGAAGAGCCAAGAGGTCCATGGTAACTCTGGAGGAGCTGCAGAGATCCACAGCTCAGGTGGGAGAATCTGTCCACAGGACAACTATTAGTCGTGTTCTCCACAAATCTGCCCTTTATGGAGGAGTGACAAGAAGAAAGACATTGGTGAAAGAAAGCCATAAGAAGTCCTATTTGTAGTTTGTGAGAAGCCATGTGGAGGACACAGCAAACATGTGGAAGAAGGTGCTCTGGTCAGATGAGACCAAAATTTTACATTTTGTCCCAAAAGAAAATCCTATGTGTGGCGGAAAACTAACACTGCACATCACCCTGAACACACCATCCCCACCGTGAAACATGGTGGTGGCATCATCATGTGGTGGGGATGCTTTTCTTCAGCGGGGACAGGGAAGCTGGTCAGAGTTGATGGGAAGATGGATGGAGACAAATACAGGGAAATCTTAGAGGAAAACCTGTTAGAGTCTGCGGAAGACTTGAGACTGGGGGGGAGGTTCACCTTCCAGCAGGACAACGACCCGAAACATACAGCCAGAGCTACAATGGAAGGGTTTAGATCAAAGCATATTCATGTGTTAGAATGGCCCAGTCACAGTCCAGACCTAAATCACATTGAGAATCTGTGGCAAGACTTGAAAATTGCTGTTCACAGACGCTCTCCATCCAATCTGACATAGCTTGAGATATTTTACAAAGAAGAATGGGCAAAAATGTCCCTCTCTAGATGTGCAAAGCTGGTAGAGACATCCCCAAAAAGACTTGTAGAGAAAGGCGGTTCTACAAAGTATTGACTCCGGGGGGCGCCATACAAATGCCCCCCCACACTTTTCACATATTTATTTGTATCATTTATCATTTTCCTTCTACTTCACAATTATGTGACACTTTGTGTTGGTCTATCACATAAAATCCAAATAAAACACATTTACATTTTTGGTTGTAACATGACAAAATGTGGAAAATTTCAAGGGGTGTGAATACTTTTTCAAGTCACTGTAAGTCTTTATTACAAAGTCAGTCAGTAAAAATAGCAACGTGTTTCAGGGTCAGAATTCCCCCTTTATCAGGGCTTGGATTCTGGCTGTGACTAAGCAGGATACTAAATAATTTGCTGCACAGTAAAAATGCAATTATTATTATTATTATTAGATTATTATTTATACTATTATTTTATATTACTATATTACTGTAAATGATTGTTTTTTTTTATATTATTAATAATTTTTTGATTATATTATTATTTTATATTATTTTAGTTATTATATTATTATTATTTTATATGACTATATTACTGTATAATATTATAAATGTTACTAACTAATTATTAGATGTGATTGTACAGGTTATGTTTTGCAGAAGAGGAGCTTGGATTCTGGCTGTGACTAAGCAGGATACTGAACAATTTGCTGCACAGTAAAGATGCAATTATTATTATTAGAGTATTATTTTATATTATTTGTATTATTATTTTATATTACTGTAAATGATTATTATTGTTATTTTATATTAATATTATTTTATTATTTTATTTTAGTTATTATATTATTATTATTTTATATGGTTATATTACAGTATATTATTATTATAAATGTTACTAATATTATGAGATGTGATTGTACAGGTTATGTTTTGAAGAAGAGGAGCTTGGATTCTGGCTGTGACTAAGCAGGATACTGAACAATTTGCTGCACAGTAAAGATGTTTTTATTAATATTAGTAGTATTATTTTATATTATTTTTATTATTATTTTATATTACTATATTACTCTAAATGATTATTATTTTATATTATTAATATTTTATTTAAGTTATTATATTATTATTTTATATTACTATATTACTCTAAATGATTATTTTATATTATTAATAATATTTTATTTTAGTTATTATATTATTATTTTATATTACTGTAAACTATTATTATTAATTTTGTTATAATTATTAGATGTGATGGTACAGGTTATGTGATGCAGAAGAGGAGAGGTGGATGTGCTCAGCAATCCTGTCCTGGGGTGACAATGTTGCTTTTTGCTCAGATACAGTACAATGAGCGTTGTCACCCGAGAACAGGAAGTGTGCGACTAGCAGGATCACCAAGTTAAAATGAAAAGGAAAACGAATGCAGCCACCACATCTGAGAACCGGTAATCTGCACAACATATTATATTTCTGTTCTTGGGTTTTAGATACACATACAGCTGATCCGGGCCGACTCCGGGGAGAAAAGCTCCTCGGCAGACGAGGGATAATCCTTTAGACAAACAGCAGAAGAGTCTGTGTATTGGGTCTCTCTTCACACAGACTGAATCCTGTAAACTAAAATATAATACACGATCGTCTTACAGGAAGACGTGACAGGACGAGCGGGCGGGGGTGTCACCATCACACGTGTCCGCTGCCAAGTCAATGTGAGGAATCATCAGAGATTCCATCTACAAATTAGTCACCATGTGTATGAGGTCATGTTATAGATCTTCTTAGGGCGGTACAATGTGTGTCCTTGTATAGCAGATTGTAATTTGTAAAAGAAAAAAAAAAAAATATATATATATATATATACATACATACACTATATTGCCTAAAGTATTGGGACGCCTGCCTTTACACACACATGAACTTTATTGGCCTCCCAGTCTTAGTCCGTAGGGTTCAATATTGAGTTGGCCCGCCCTCTGCAGCTATAACAGCTTCTGGGAAGGCCGTCCACAAGGTTTAGGAGTGTGTCTATGGGAACATTTGACCATTCTTCCAGAAGCGCATTTGTGAGGTCAGGCACTGATGTTGGACGAGAAGGCCTGGCTCGCAGTCTCTGCTCTAATTCATCCCAGAGGTGTTCTATGGGGGTTGAGGTCAGGACTCTGTGCAGGCCAGTCATGTTCCTCCACCCCAAACTCGCTCATCCATGTCTTTATGGACCTTGCTTTGTGCACTGGTGCGCAGTCATGTTGGAACAGGAAGTTGAATAGGATATTCACTCAGCATAACAGGATAGTCACTCAGCGTCAGCAGAGGCAGTCTTGAAGGGATCTTACATTAAATAAATTTATTCGGTTACATCAGCATCAGGTGCTTGGTAGCTGGTGGTGATCCAAGCCTGATTCATTTTTATGAAGGTCAGTCGATCGACCGAGTCGGTGGACAGACGCACCCTGTGATCGGTTACCACGCCTCCAGCAGCACTGAATGTGCGTTCTGAAAGAACGCTGGATGCAGGACAGGCCAGTAGCTCAACTGCATACTGTGCAAGCTCTGGCCAGTAATCCATCCTCAAGACCCAGTAACCCAGAGGATTTTCGGTGGGAAAGGTGTCCAAGTCTGATCTTGCCCCTAGGTATTCCTGCACCATGTAAAACAGACGCTGGCGATGGTTGCTGGAACCGATCATACCTTGGGGCTGCAGACTAAAAAATTGTCTGAATGCATCGGTCAGACGGCCACCTTCTCCACCGCTCCTTCTTTGACTGACCGAAGCCTCAGCGACACGTTGTCCAGGAACAGGAGTTTGTAACCTCCCAGTCTCTGGGAACGCGTTGCACAGACCTTTCTGCAAGGCCTCCCGAAGATGTTTCATGCTCTGCTCCCTCTGCAATGGCAAGATAAGGTCCGCAACCTTACCCTTGTAACGTGGATCAAGGAGGGTTGCCAGCCAGTATTGGTCCTTCTCCTTGATACCACGAATACGAGGATCCTTACGCAGGCTTTGCAGGATCAGGGAGGCCATGCAGCGTAGGTTTGCTGAGGCATTCAGTCCGGAGTCCTCTGGGTCACTAAGGACGACATGGTCCGCAGCCTCCTCCTCCCAGCCACGTACAAGTCCATGGGTTTCTGGGGATTGTAAATGATCCCTTGAAGACTGCTGCTGATGCTGACTGCCAGGCTCCACCTCCATACTGATACAATCCTCCTCCTCCTCCTCCTCTTCCTGTGTGATCGGCGGGCACGCAGGAACACAGTCTGGATAAAGGGGGCCTTGAGAGCTAAGGAAGTCCTCCTCTTCCTGCCTCTGTTCTGCCTCAAGTGCCCTGTCCATTATTCCACGCAGCGTGTGCGCCAACAGGTGGACAAGGGGGACAGTGTCACTGATACATGCACTGTCATTGCTCACCATCCTCGTGGCCTCCTCGAATGGTGACAGGACAGTGCATGCATCCCTGATCATGGCCCACTGGCGTGGGGAAAAAAAAACCAAGCTCGTCTGACCCTGTCCTGGTGCCATAGTCGCACAGGTACTCATTGATGGCCCTCTGCTGCGTGTGCAGCCGCTGCAGCATGGCCAACGTTGAGTTCCACCTGGTGGGCATGTCACAGATTAGGCGGTTCTTGGGTAGGTTAAACTCCTTTTGGAGGTCCGTCAGCCGAGCACTGGCATTATATGACCGGCGGAAATGCACACAGACTTTCCTGGCCTGCCTCAGGACATCCTGTAAGCCCGGGTACCTGCCCAAGAACCACTGCACCACCAAGTTAAGGACGTGAGCCAAACAGGGTACATGGGTCATTTGTCCCTGTCGGAGGGCAGAGAGGAGGTTGGTGCCATTGTCGCTAACCACCATTCCTGGCTTAAGCTGGCGTGGCGTCAACCACCTCTGAGCCTGCCCCTGAAGAACTGACTGAATCTCTGCCCCAGTGTAGCTCCTGTCCCCCAAGCACACCAGCTCAAGCACCGCATGGCATCTTTTTGCCTGCGTACTTGAGTAGCCCCTTGAACGTCTACGGAGCAGCGCTGGTTCTGAGGACAAATCAGCACAGGAAGAGGCAATGGAGGAAGAAGAAGAGGAGGGGGTGGAGGAGAGAGGTGTGTCAGAATCACCACTAGTAGCATTTTGGAGGCATGGTGGCGGAACAACCTCCAACTCTACCGCACCCTGTCCTGCATCCTTCCCAGCTGCCAGCAGAGTCACCCAATGCGCCGTGAAACTTAGGTAACGTCCCTGTCCATGCCTGCTGGACCATGAGCCAGTGGTAATATGCACCTTACCGCTGACCGCCCTGTCCAGCGAGGCCAAGACATTGCCTTCCACATGCCGGTAGAGAGCTGGAATCGCCTTCCGTGAGAAAAAGTGGCGTTTGGGAACCTGCCACTGAGGAACCGCACATTCCACAAACTCACGGAAGGGGGCAGAGTCTACCAACTGAAAAGGCAGCAGTTGAAGTGCTAGCAATTTAGCCAAGCTAACATTCAACTACTGGGCATGTGGATGATTGGGAGCGAACGTCTTTCGGTGGTGCAGCAGCTGGGGCAGGGAAATTTGCCTGGTACAATCTGACGTCGGTGTACCAAAAGCAGATTGCCCACAAGTACTTGGCTGTGACACACCTAATTCTACACCTTCATTCCTCTCAGTGCAGGTCTCAGAGAGGACTGAAGGTATAGTGGGGTTGGAGATCCCAGCTGATGAGGAGCAAGGAGAGGTCCTCTTTGTTCTTTGGTGTGGGTCTTTTAGGTACGCTTGCCAACGGACTGCATGGCGGGTCGACATATGTCTGGTCAAGCATGTGGTGCGCAAGCAGGTGATGTTTTGGCCACGCGAGATACGCTTCAGACATATGTTGCAAATAGCAATGGTGCAATCTGCTGCACTCGTCTCAAAAAAGGCCCACACCAAAGAACTTTTGGAATAACGCGCAGAGACAGCAGCGCCCTGCACATGCTCAGCTCTGCGGTGTGATGCAGTCGGTTGGCTGCCCTTAAGCTGGCCTCTGGAGGGCATCCTGCCTCGTTGGAGATGTGCCTCCTCCTCCCCCCTCCTATCAGGCACCCATGTAGAGTCAGTGACCTCATCATCCCCTCCCTCCTCATCACTGGAGCAAACCTGGCAGTATGCTGTAGCAGGGGCAACGTGACTGCCAGTTTGCTGTCCTTCTTGGGCACCCCCTCTGTCCGTGCTCATGTTACTGCCTTCCTCTAGCTCAGTAACATCATCAGAGCCTTCAAAACACTGCGCATCCTCTTGCAGCATGTACCCAACACTGTGGTCAAACAGTTCGAGGGACTCCTCAGGAGGACATGGTGGAGCTAGGGAAGGAGTGACTGATGCCATTGAGCCGAGGGAAGAGGCCGCTTTGGCAGATAAAGTACCCTGAGCATGGGTGAGAGAGGATGAGGAGGATGAGGATGGCTTGGTCATCCACTCTACCAAGTCTTCTGCATGTTGTGGCTCAACACGGCCAGCTGCCGAAAAAAAGGACAAGCGTGTCCCATGGCCACGTGCCGGTGAGGATGCACCGTGTCCACTACCAGCACTGTTGCCTCTAGACACAGAGCCTGCTTGCCCTCTTTTATTGGCCTGTGTGTGTCTGCCTCTCCTTGTTGGCCTTCCAGACATACTGTCTTTGATGTACACAAGTCAGCTTTACCTGCACACTGAGCCCAGCATACAGTACACTGACTTAATAAACTGTAGCGAGAATAACAGGAACATTCTGAAGTGAGATCTAAATTGAATACAGTGAATACAGTGTACATATATATATATATATATATATATATATATATATATATATATATATATATATATATACAACTCCTGGGATGCATATATATACTAAATACACTGACTGCAGCTACCTGAATCACCTGCCTGCTCTCTCACTATCTCTCGCTCACACACCGCAACACACTACACAAGGCCGACACGCAGGTGGCCTTATATAGTGTGGTGCGTGTACCTACTCCCCATAGCTATTATTGGCCAAAGGCACCCTTCCTTTGGCCAATTATGGCTCTCTTTGCTGAGGGCGCTGTGATTGGCCAAAGCACACGGGTCATAGTGCAGGCTTGGCCAATCAGCCAGCAATGCACTGCGATGCCGCAGTGAATTATGGGCCGTGACGCGCCACTCGAATTCGGCGCGAACGGCCCATAATGCTCAAAATTCGGCGAACGGCCGAACAGCCAATGTTTGAGTCGAACATGAAGCCCACCCCTACCCAGGACTTGATCCTGCTCTATAGAGGAGAGGTCACCGTGGGGGGATTTATCTGTGCAACCAGAAGCGTGCAATATACTGCCTGCATTTTTGTACAGAGCAGCCTAGTCCTCATGTTCTACGGGTTTGGGGAGTATCCCATGCTCCCCATCCAAGTTCCTGTTCCCAATAAAAACCATTAAAGAAACCCCTAGACTGATTCTAGAGCTAAAAGGAAGAATGCTGAAAATGCTGTGCGTCTGGCTGTGAGTGGAGGGAAATAAGCCCAAATTAGGTAACATGTGAGTTTAGAGATCCGCGGACATTTTCGGGGCAGTTTTTCAGGGATGAATCCCCCCCACCCCCCCCCCCGGAAGCAGAGCCTGTCCCCGGAGACCAGGTGCGGGGGAGGGGCTCAGATCAGAGGGTGCTCAGCTCTGTACAGTGCAGGAAGTGGACTCACTGCAGACAAACAGAAACAGGAAACCGTCTGCATTGCATCACCTAGAGATCTCCTCACCGCTCTCCATCCCTCATATGGTGCACACAGCTCTGTGCCCGACATCAGCTATGAAATCTAACCCCGTCCTGTATGTGACCCCTAATAATGACCTTCTTCCAGGAACTCAGCACAGGGATAGTGGGAACCCCTCATAATGGGCACAGCGGGTATACAGACCCGGGAACTCAGCACAGGGATGGTGGGAACCCCTCATAATGGGCACAGCGGGTATACAGACCCGGGAACTCAGCACAGGGATGGTGGGAACCCCTCATGATGGGCACAGCAGGTGTACAGACCCGGGAACTCAGCACAGTGATGGTGAGAACCCCTCATAATGGGCACAGCGGGTGTACAGACCCGGGAACTCAGCACAGGGATGGTGGGAACCCCTCATAATGGGCACAGCAGGTGTACAGACCCGGGAACTCAGCACAGGGATGGTGGGAACCCCTCATAATGGGCACAGCGGGTGTACAGACCCGGGAACTCAGCACAGGGATGGTGGGAACCCCTCATAATGGGCACAGCGGGTGTACAGACCCGGGAACTCAGCACAGGGGTGGTGGGAACCCCTCATAATGGGCACAGCGGGTGTACAGACCCGGGAACTCAGCACAGGGATGGTGGGAACCCCTCATAATGGGCGCAGCGGGTGTACAGACCCAGGAACTCAGCACAGGGGTGGTGGGACCCCCTCATAATGGGCACAGCGGGTGTACAGACCCGGGAACTCAGCACAGGGATGGTGGGAACCCCTCATAATGGGCACAGCGGGTGTACAGACCCGGGAACTCAGCACAGGGATGGTGGGAACCCCTCATAATGGGCGCAGCGGGTGTACAGACCCAGGAACTCAGCACAGGGATGGTGGGACCCCCTCATAATGGGCGCAGCGGGTGTACAGACCCAGGAACTCAGCACAGGGGTGGTGGGACCCCCTCATAATGGGCACAGGTGTGGCAATATGAGCACAGAGAAGCTCCCCCGTGGTTTCTTTCTCCCGTGTGACGTTTGGGGTGGGGTGTCACTTCTAGCGGAGCTTCTGAAGGACAATGCGGAGGTATCAGTGCAGAGAACATCCCGATATAGTAACACGGAGGAGTCATGCGTTATTGACTGTCAGGACACATGGTCTCCAGCGCCGCACCGGCCTTCGGGGTTAAAGTCTATGAAGAGTATTTGCTTATCACCGGCTATAAAATCCCTATAGTCCATGTTCCAGGGTGTGGAGGCACCTACACATACCGATACGTCCCCATCCCCCCCCACCCCCCACCATCCATAGAAAGACATGGCAGAACAATGGACACATCTCACCAGTTTATTGATTTGTGGTTATAAAACCAATGAAAGATTACAGCTGAACTCCGGGCAGATATAAAAGACACCGATTAATGCAGCTCTGTATTCATTAATACATCAATAAAGTAGAACTAAAGTCAAAACTTTGTTCATTTTAAATAAAGTATGGAAGGGATAGAACCCCTGTCAGGTTTTTTTTTTTTTTTTTGCAATCTATGTCCCATAGGGGAGATTCCCCTTCTCTTCCTGTCCCAAAGCCAAAACAGGAAGTGAGAGGACATCCCTGCAAAGTGAGGGAATCCCTGGTTGTCACCAGAACTAGCGTCCCCATTGGAAGATTTCTCCTCTATTCCTGTTCTGGGGACAAACCTAAAGTTTAGGATTTTCTTTCACTCTCCAGGACAAATAGAGAAGGTGACTCTCCCAGTCGGGCACACAGATGGCAATAAAAACCTGACAGGGGATCTAATCCCTCTTCAATCTATCCAAAACCTACATTTAAAAAAAAAATGCCTTCAGTCATTTTTTAAATGTATCTGTTAAATACAAACTGTGTAAGCTCTTGAAAATCAGTTTAGTTCTCACAGTCCTTGTACAGCAGAGCTCAGACTGGGAGAGAGAGAGAAGCAGCACAAGGAGCCAATCAGGTGTACTGCAATGCTAACAAGAGACATGCTGACAAGAGGAGAGAGCAGAGTGAGCTCATCAGTCTGCTGCTTCTCCTTTCACTGTCCAATCACAAGCTGGGGGAGGGACAAGACCTGTAAGCAGAGTGACAAAGAGACAAGCTCATCAGTTTGCTGCTTCTCCTTTCACTGTCCAATCACAAGCTAGGGGAGGGAAAAGACCAGTAAGCAGAGTGACAAAGAGATGAGCTCATCAGTTTGCTGCTTCTCCTTTCACTGTCCAATCACAAGCTGGGGGAGGGATAAGACCAGAAGGCAGAGTGACAATGAGATAAGCTCATCAGTCTGCTGCTTCTCCTTTCACTGTCCAATCACAAGCTGGGGGAGGGACAAGACCTATAAGCAGAGTGACAAAGAGATGAGCTCATCAGTTTGCTGCTTCTCACTTTATGGTCCAATCACAAGTTGGGGGAGGGACAAGACCTGTAAGCAGAGTGACAAAGAGATGAGCTCATCAGTTTGCTGCTTCTCCTTTCACTGTCCAATCACAAGCTGGGGCAGGGACAAGACCTGTAAGCAGAGTGACAAAAGATGAGCTCATCAGTCTGCTGCTTCTCTTTTCACTGTCCAATCACAAGTTGGGGGAGGGACAAGACCTGTAAGCAGCGTGACAAAGAGATGAATTCATCAGTTTGCTGCCTCTCCTTTCACTGTCCAATCACAAGTTGGGGGAGGGACAAGACCTGTAAGCAGAGTGACAAAGAGATGAGCTCATCAGTTTGCTGCTTCTCCTTTCACTGTCCAATCACAAGCTGGGGGAGGGATAAGACCAGAAGGGAGAGTGACAATGAGATAAGCTCATCAGTCTGCTGCTTCTCCTTTCACTGTCCAATCAAAAGCTGGGGGAGGGACAAGACCTGTAAGCATAGTGACAAAGAGATAAGCTCATCAGTTTGCTGCTTCTCCTTTCACTGTCCAATCACAAGTTGGGGGAGGGACAAGACCTGTAAGCATAGTGACAAAGAGATAAGCTCATCAGTCTGCTGCTTCTCACTTTATGGTCCAATCACAAGTTGGGGGAGGGACAAGACCTGTAAGCAGAGTGACAAAGAGATGAGCTCATCAGTCTGCTGCTTCTCCTTTCACTGTCCAATCACAAGTTGGGGGAGGGACAAGACCAGTAAGCAGAGTGACAAAGAGATGAGCTCATCAGTCTGCTGCTTCTCCTTTCGCTGTCCAATCACAAGCTGGGGGAGGGACAAGACCAGTAAGCAGAGTGACAATGAGATAAGCTCATCAGTCTGCTGCTTCTCCTTTCACTGTCCAATCACAATCCGGGGGAGGGACAAGACCTTAACTGCAGCATAGAAAAATCAGGTCTCCTCCCCTGCCAGGCAGGGCTGTACTGTGTGGTAGGGCTGTGTAAATCTCAGGACTGGATGGACAGAAATACAGATCTTTGACAGGTAAAACAACTGCCATAGAAGTATGGTATCGGTGTATTTAGCGGTTTGCCAGGAGTCCATCTCTAAAGAGGTCATATAGGTGGTGAGTTGGTTATTACCTGTGGTGGAGAGCACGGTGCTGGCGAAGAAGAGCGAAGACATGAAGTCCCAGTTCCAGTTCCCGGAGGCGTTGTTGAGGATGGACACCCCGTAGTTGCTGGCCTCCAGCACCCGCTCCAGGAAGACCTCCAGCTGCTCCTCGGACAGGCACTGGTTTTCCCGGAGGAAACTCCGCTTCACCTCCGCCAACTCCTTCCTCATCAAGTCCTCGTAGGGCAGCTCCACCGAGGAGAAGATCAGCGCGCCGAACACCAGATACAGGAGGTAGCTGGCCAGGAGGAAGGCGAAATACCACGCCGACGGGTTCCTGTCCATCACCCGCACGCAGCGGCTGCCGGCTAACGACCGCAACATCGTCCTGTGTGGGGGAAATGTAAAAAAAAAAAAAAAAAGAAAATAACACCCCCGCTCCAAAAAAATTAAAGTCAACCAGATCCCCCAAATCTGAACAGAGGAAGGAGCAAGACAGCGGCCATGTTTAGCGTGGAGAGCGGGCGGCTGGCTGCGGAGTCTTGCTGCTTTTTCCTTTCTTTTTTTTTCCTCTGACCTCCTTTCACCGGAGATGGTGGCAGCTGATGTGGCAGAAATTTCCAGCCCCCCCTCCCTCCCTGTCGGCTCTCCCACCCTCTCTGGTGACAAAGGGGGACGCGGAGCTCAGCTTTCCGAGGCGAAGTTTTCAGCGATGGAGCCGGGCGTACTCGCGGATGCCATCACAATATGTCTCATTGGCATAGATAGAGAGAGAGAGAGAGAGAGAGAGAGAGAGAGAGAGAGAAACCTGAGCAAAGCCGGAGAGGAAATGAGAGAAGAGATGAATTACCTCGCACAGGACCCGCCCCCTCCGCTGACGGAGCCAGTTCTACTGGTTCAGCCATGTGCTGCACCTTTCCCGCATTCGTCATCGATCGCTCTCTGTTCAAGGGACCCATTCAGGGACTTCATGACATGCGCATTTAAAGGAACAGTACACCCAAAAAGAGAAAGAGAAAAAAAAAGACTTTGTAACAACTACTGGAGACTTTCAAGGGGTTGGTTTACTAAAACTGGAGCGTGCGAAATCTGGTGCAGCTTAACCAATCAGCTTAACCAATCAGCTTAACCGCCTGCCACCCAGGCCAATTCTGACATTTCTCCCCTACATGTACAAATCAGCATTTTTTTTTGCTAGAAAATGACATAGAACCCACCCCAAACATTATATGTTTTTTTTTTTAGCAAAGACCTTAGAAAATACAATGGCGGTCGTTGCAACTTTTTTTTATCTCGCACAGTATTTGCGCAGCAATTTTTCAAACGCGTTTTTTTTTTTTGAAAAAAAAACAGTTTTGTGCTTTAAAAAAACAAACAAAAAAAGCAGTAAAGTTAGCCCATTTTTTTTTTGCATAATGTGACAGATGAAGTTACTTCGAGTAAATAGATACCTAACATGTCACGCTTCAAAATTGCACGCGCTCGTGGAATGGCGCCAAACTTTGGTACTTAAAAATCCCCATAGGCTACGTTTAAATTTTTTTTTTTTTTACTGGTTACATGTTTTGAGTGACAGAGGTCGTCCAGGGCTAGAATTGTTGCTTTCGCTCTAACGTTCGCGGCGATACCTCACATGTGTGGTTTGAACACCGTTTACATATGTGGGCGGGACTTAGGTGTGCGTTCGCTTCTGTGTGCGAGCACACGGGGACAGGGGCGCTTTAATTTTTTTTTTTATTGTTAATTTTACTTTTTATTTATTTTTTATTTTTAGTTTGACACTTTTTAAAAAAAAATATTTTTTTTTATTATTAATTTTACTTTTTTTTTTTTGTTTAGTTTGACACTTTAAAAAAAATATATATTTTTTTTTAAATTAAATTTACTTCTTTTTTTTTTTTGCAACTTCTGTGGTTTTGACAAAGCACTTCTATCGCGTGAAACGCGTCAACCTACCTGCATTTCCCCTTCCTGCACCCATCCAGTGCTTTTAATATTTATGCTTCAATAAAGACTTTATACTTTACTTTCTGTGTGCTGCCGATCCGAAGATTCTCTGTTCATTGTTTTCTGCTGCAGTGGTAGGGTGTGAATCCCACTTTACAGAAGAAACATTGGAGTGTTACCGATTGCATCACCTGTGAGCAGCCATCTCTTTTTCTCAACCCCCAAACATTATATGTTTTTTAAGCAAAGACCCTAGAGAATACAATGGCGGTCGTTGCAACTTTTTTTTATCTCGCACGGTATTTGCGCAGCAATTTTTCGAACGCGTTTTTTTTGGGGAAAAAAAAACAGTTATGTGAGCTTTAAAAAAAAAAAAAAAAAAGCAGTAAAGTTAGCCCAATTTTTTTTGCATAATGTGAAAGATGAAGTTACGTCGAGTAAATAGATACCTAACATGTCACGTTTCAAAATTGCACGCGCTCGTGGAATGGCGCCAAACTACAAGGAATGTAAAAATCCCTTGTAATAGGAGTATCGCATAACAGGTCCTCTTTACAGTGAGATATGGAGGGGGGGTCAATAAGACCTCACATCTCCCCTCTAGGCTGGGAAGCCTACAATAAAAAAAAAAACGGGTCAGAATCGAGTCCAAATCTGGGACAGACCTAGCAAATCAGGAAAATACCCTTTAAAAATTCGGGACAGTCCCTCCAAATCCAGGACAGACCTAGCAAATCAGGAAAAGACCTAAAAACATGGGACAGTCCCTCCAAATCCGGGACAGACCTAGCAAATCAGGAAAAGACCTCAAAAATAAAATCCCGGACAGACCTAGCAAACCAGGAAAAGACCTCAAAAATCTGGGACAGTCCCTCCAAATCTGGGACAGACCTAGCAAATCAGGAAAAGACCTCAAAAATCCAGAACAGTCCCTCAAAATCCAGGACAGACCTAGCAAACCAGGAAAAGACCTCAAAAATCCGGGACAGTCCCTCCAAATCTGGAACAGATGTAGCAAATCAGGAAAAGACCTCAAAAATCCAGTACAGTCCCTCCAAATCCGGGACAGACCTAGCAAATCAGGAAAAGACCTCAAAAATCTGGGACAGTCCCTCCAAATCCGAGACAGACCTAGCAAACCAGGAAAAGACCTAAAAAATCCAGGACAGTCCCTCAAAATCCGGGACAGACCTAGCAAATCAGGAAAAGACCTCAAAAATCCAGGACAGTCCCTCCAAATCCGGGACAGACCTAGCAAACCAGGAAAAGACCTCAAAAGTCTGGGACAGTCCCTCCAAATCCGGGACAGACCTAGCAAACCAGGAAAAGACCTAAAAAATCCAGGACAGTCCCTCCAAATCCGGGACAGTCGGGATCTATGCATTGCTGCACCATTCATTTTTTGCAGAGATATTTATAGAGATAGAGGGACTGCAGGATCCTTTACCTTCCGCAGGTGTGCACTGAAAATCATCTTCCCCTCAGGATTAAAACTTTATGTGAAAAATCTCTGAAACTTTAATGTACAGCATATTACTGCACGCATGTTACATGTGTGTGTGGTAAGGATGTCACTGTTTTTTTCCTGCTATTCCCCATAGTCAGGTTGTAAAGATGTCAGAGAAATGATATGAACTGTTGGGGAGGTCATGTATCTGGAGCGGCAGTGACAGCGTTGTGTCTCGGAGGGCGACCCCTGCAGGGTGTGTCTGGGTTATGTGACTCAGGACCGCCTCCCGTCATTGTTTCCGGGTCTCACAGCTGGACCAGATGTATTCTGCAGTGCAGGAACGGGGCGGACAGGAAAAAAAAGAACACGAGGCTTCGGGGACAAAAAACCTTCAAATAAATGGATTCCTCAATAGACACAAAGGATAGAAATCCACTTTGTTTGCAGCAAATGCCTTTGCAAACCAAGATATTACCTCGTAATAGTAGCGGTGCCGTCATCACTGTGCTGTACATGGCCTGTGCACCTATGTTTTAGTATATTTGGCATCACGACATTCGTCCTAGCATCTGGCACATGATAGGATTGTACACTGAGCTGCGCATGCACAGAGGAGCTCATTCGTCCCAGCATCTGGCACATGATAGGATTGTACACTGAGCTGCGCATGCACACAGGTGTTCATTCGTTCCAGCATCTGGCACATACCAGGATTGTACACTGAGCTGCGCATGCACAGAGGAGTTCATTCATTCCTGCATCTGGCACATGACAGGGTGGGGATATGGGTGGGGCTGGCAGCATTATGGGGAGGTGTGTGTGTATTGCAGCAATGTGCCGTCACGGTACGACGAGTTTGAGCTTAGATGTCGCAAGGACAGGAGCCCTAATTATCGCAGCACCCGTCTCCCACAAAATCACCTCCCTAACCCCAACTCAACGACTGAAAATGTTTGAGAAGCCAAAGCTGCATTGTATTGGTGTTGGCCACTAGGGGTCCCCATAAGGCATTTGATGTTGTGCTATCAGGGTACTTTCACACTGCTCTGCAGCAAAATTGTAGTAAAAAAACGCATATGCATTTTTTACTGCTATTTTGCTGTGTTTCAGCTGATTTTTCTGTGCGTTTCTGGTGCATTTTCGGGTTGCCTGCACCTGTGAAAAAATTGACATGTGACTCAAAAATGCACCAAAAAACAAAACAAAATTGCAGTGCGGTTTTTACAGCGATTTCTATTAATTTCAATGGGAAGCTGCGTTTTTGGTGCAGGTTTCAAATCCGCACCAAAGAAGGCGCATTCAGGTCTTTTCAAAATGCAGTGGTGTGAAAAAGCCCCATAGGATTTAAAGGGAAGCGTTTTTTCTTGCGTTTTTGTTGCAAGGGGAAAAAAAAACGCAGGAAAAAAAATGTATCAGTGTGAAAGGGCCCTTAGCCTGGGATCACGCTAGATGCGGTGCAAATTCACATCGAATTGGCAGCGGATCCGGCACCACATCTACAATCGCAATCCATCCATGCATGTTAAGTTATCGACACACCCCACCCCCCCACCCCCCCCGCAATCGGTTTGCAAATTAGGAAAAGACCTCATAAATCCGGGACAGTCCCTCCAAATCCGGGACAGACCTAGCAAATCAGGAAAAGACCTCAGGAATCCGGGACAGACCTAGCAAATCAAGAAAAGACCTCAAAAATCTAGGACAGACCCTCCAAATCCGAGACAGACCTAGCAAATCGGGAAATGACTTCAAAAATCCGGGACGGACCAAGAAAATCAGCAAAAGACCTCAAAAATCCGGGACAGTCCCTCTAAATCCAGGACAGACCTAAAAAATCAGGAAAAGACCTCAAAAATTCGGGATAGTCCCTCTAAATCCAGGACAGACCTAGCAAATCAGGAAAAGACCTCAAAAATCTGGGACAGTCCCTCTAAATCCGGGACAGACCTAGCAAATCAGGAAAAGACCTCAAAAATCTGGGATAGTCCCTCTAAATCCAGGACAGACCTAGCAAATCAGGAAAAGACCTCAAAAATCTGGGACAGTCCCTCCAAATCTGGGACAGACCTAGCAAATCAGGAAAAGACCTCAAAAATCTGGGACAGTCCCTCTAAATACGGGACAGACCTAGCAAATCAGGAAAAGACCTCAAAAATCCGGGACAGTCCCTCCAAATCCAGGACAGACCTAGCAAATCAGGAAAAAACCTCAAAAATCTAGGACAGTCACTCCAAATCCGGGACAGACCTAGCAAATCAGAGAAAGACCTCAAAAATCCGGGACAGTCCCTCCAAATCCGGGACAGCCATACAAATCCATGGCTCAAACTGCACCCCAGAGACCCCGCATGTAATTTGCACAGGAATGTGCTGCAATTCCATTGCGAATTACATGCGGTGTCTCGCACCACAGCAATGTGAACCCGGGAGTTAGCCCTGGTTCACACCGGTGTGGCTTTGAAATCACGCTACTTCAGCGCGATTTCAAAGCTGCACATCAGAGCGATTTGCACTGCCGATTTCATTGCGGCTTGCGACTTCATTTAACTGAAGTCTATGCAAGTCGCAATGAGGTAAAAAAAAAAACACAGGAACCTCTTTTTTTATAATCACTGCGACAATATGAACGGTTCCATTACCGGAAATGGGGTGTGGCTTGTGGTGCGATTTGGAACTGTAAAATCGCATGGCAAGTTGTACAAGTGTGAACGGGGGTTGAGTCCCATAAATGTGTTCTTCAGCTTATAGCGGACCATTCACCCCCCTTTCACTTAAAAAAATGTGCCCATGCATGCAGGCAACAAATCATCTTACCAGCTTACGTGTTTCAAGGAGCGATGCCCTCTTCATCAGAGCCAACCCAGCTCAGAGCTCTGGAGGAAGAGAGCACCGCCCTTGAAACACTTAAGCTGCACCTCTGTGGATGGGACACGTTTTCAGTGACAGGGCTGGATTTGTTAATTAATCGGTTACTCTATCCGCATGGACGAGATTGAAGCCTACATGTTGACTCGCATTTCTGTGGAAGGGCTGCGCCTAGTCCTGACAGTGAGTTGGGATTGTCCACCACCAAATCTGCGGTGGAAGGGTCAGTTACTTGAAGAGTCCTTTTTGCAATGAGAACGACCTCCTCAGAGCTTTCACCCAAAGTATCATATGTTAGTCTTTTGGGCGGGTGAATAACCCTTCGCTCTCGCTGTTCTTTAGGTTTTGGGGTTACAGGCACACTGGTCTCTTCTTCTTCCTGCATATCAGCTTCAGCTTCCTCAATGAAGGATCGAAAGTCTTAGGGGTCTGTTGACAGCAGGGAAGATTGAGGGTCTTCCAACTCTTCAAAAGGTGGACTTTGAGGTACAAACTCAGGAGCCTCTGGCCTGAGAGTCACCTCAGTTACCTTGGGAGGAGAAGAAAAAGGGGGGGGGGGGTGGCAGGCCCTGGCATTTGAGACGGCCACAGACAATCTTTCTCTTCATCCTCGCTGTTTTCATCTTCAGCTAGGGGTATAGAGTGAGATCTAGTCACTGGCCGGGATCTTTGAGAGGCCGTGGGTGTGGACTGTAAATCTGGCTGTGGTGGCACATGAACTGCTTCTGACAGAGGCAACAGATGGTTGTGATGCCAAGTCTTCAGCGGGCCTGTGCTTCCCACTGGCCGGATTTGATATACTGGGTGTCCTGGCAGATGCTTGCAAATGACATAGGGCTGCGACTTTCAGCAGTTAGCCAACTTGTGCTTTCCAGGGACACCCAGGTTTCTCAGCAGTACCTTGTCATCCAGCTGTAGGTCCTGTACTCGTACCCTGAGGTCAAAGTTTATTGTTTCTCTGTCCTCGGCCATATGAGGCAGCTTGAGCCTTATCAGAGGTCTCTGCAGGCGATCCACATACCCTCTGTGGGAAGTTGCTGAGACATGGTCGAGGGATGTGCCTAAGGCCAATTCTACTGGCAGCCGGGCCTACGGTCCAAACATCAAACTATAGGGAGAGTAACCTGTGGCATCATTGGCGGTGCTGTTATAAACATGCACAATATATGCTTGCTCTAGTGCTGCTTTTGTTCTGAATTTAGAGTTCCAAGCATATCCAGGAGGGTTCGGTTGAATCTCTCTGGTTGAGGATCCCCTTGAGGATGATACGGGGTGGTTTTAGACTTCATGATACCCAACAGGTCTAAAAGTCTCTTGATGAGACTACTCTCGAAATCTCTCCCTTGATCAGAGTGGATGCGTTGGGACAGACCATAGTGCACAAAGAATTTCTCCGCAAAGATCTTGGCCACCGTGGATGCTTGTTGGTCCCTCGTGGAAAACGCCTGGGCATACCGAGTGAAATGGTCAGTTACTACCAGGATATTTCCCTGCGCGCTCAGATCAGGCTCCAAGCACAGGATGTCAATGCACACCAGCTCCATGAGTCCCTGACTCTGAAGATGGCCCTTTGGGGCAGCTCGGTGAGGAAAAGTCTTCCTTTGGATACATCTGATGGAGGAGAGGCAATAGTCCTCAACTTCAGCCTGCATGCAGGGCCAGTAGAACCGGTCCCTCACCAGGTGAAAAGTCCTCCTGGGCCCTAGGAGGCCATGGTTGTCGTGTAGGGCAGTTAATACTGTCTCCCTATGTTTTTTAGGTAGGAATACTGCCATTTTTCTTCAGAATCGTCAGAGGGGCCCCTTCAGTATACCAAACCTCTGTGCACCTGAAACCGATCCCACTCTCGGTGCAGCAGATGGGTTTCCTTTGGGGAGTCAGTGAGGAGCAAGTCAGGGCGTTGGCTCTCCAAGGGAGGGTCCTCCAACTGGTCCCTCCGCAGGTCTTTCTTTGACAGCTTGGGCAGACCTTCATCCTCGACATGGGTGACATTACAATGACATCTGGGGACACCAGGGGCTGACAATCCAACCTCTTCGGTCCTGGATCCTACTCCAGGTTGATGTTCTGCTCCTTGACATAAGGCTCGTACCCCTTCAGGTGTCAGCTGGGCCTATTCTTTTGGAGGGTCTCTGGAACAATGGGGCCTTCTTGACAAAGCATCCGTGTCTTGTTTCCCGACCCTGGTCGATACTTCATCCTGAAAATAAACCCTGATAGAGCAGCCAACCATCTGTGACCCATGGCGTCCAACTTGGTGGTAGTGAGGATGTAGGTGAGAGGATTGTTGTCTGTCTTGATCACAAACTCCGCTCCATACAGGTAATCCCTCAGCTTATCCACCACCGCCCACTTCAAGTCCAGGAACTCAAGTTTGTGCATGGGGTAGTTCTTCTCGGCGGGGGCCAAGTTCCAACTCACGTAGGCAACAGGCCATAGATGCTCTTGATATAGCACCCCACTTAATCTCGACTGGCGTCAAAGTGTAGCTCGTATGGCTTGGTTGGCTCTGCATAGGCCATGACTGGAGCAGTTGTTAGGCTTCACTTCAGCTGCCTAAAACCTCTTCCCACTTTGGAGTTCATTGTTCCTTAATGGACTCTCTGGGTTTTCTGGGCCCTCAAGCTGGTCTGACAGGCTTCGCCAGATCAGGGTCAGCGTCTTAGCGAATCCCTTGACAAATCTTCTGTAATAAGAGCAGAATCCCAAAAATGACCTAAGCTCAGTCACGTTGGTAGGCCTCGGCCAGGAGGTGATAGCTTCCAGCTTCTGGAGGTCAGTGGCCACTTTGTCAGCAGACACAATTTGGCCAAGGTAGTTGACTGAGGGTTGATTAAAAACTGCCACTTTTCCAGAGACAGCTTCAACCCCCTCATCATGGAGTCTCTTCGGGATCTTCTGCAGACACTCTTCGTGCTCTTCCAGGGTCTTGCCGAAAACGATGATGTCGTCTAAGTACACCAACACCTCGATCAGTTTCATGTCATCCACGGTCTTCTCCATTAGCCTTTGGAAGGTGGCTGGGGCACCAGACAGGCCTTGATGCATACGGTCAAATCCAAAGATCACCTCCGGGGTAATGAAAATGGTCTTCTCCCGATCCTCAGGGTGCATGGGGATTTGGTAATACCCAATTTTCAAATCCAGCATGCTGAACCACTTTGCTCCTGACAGGCTCTGCAATGCATCTTCTATCCTTGGGGTGGTATATTGGTCGGGAATGGTCCTTCGGTTCAGCGTCCAGTAGTCAATACCCAGCCTCAGTGACCCATTCGTTTTCCGTACCACCACTATTTGGGAAGCATATAGACTCTGGGACTCTCGGATGATACCTGCCCTCTTTAACTCTACCAGTTGTTCATGCAGATCCTCCAAGTCCCCTAAAGGAATCCATCAAACTCTTTCCCTGAACGGCTTATATACTCGAAGAGATAGATCCGGTATTGGGCACTTTTTGCACACCCCACATCAAATTCACTCTTGGAGAATGCAGCCTGCCATCTCAGGAGCTGAGTCTTGGCCCTTTCTTTCCATTCAGGCAAAAGGGGAGTATTCTTCAGACAGAACTCTTCCACAGATATCATATCCTTTGCTCCCCCCACCAAATCAGACGGCGGAAATGGGGTGGCCAGATTCACTTGTTCCAGCAACATTTGAGCCGCCATCTTCACTGGCGAGGCT
The DNA here is from genome assembly GCA_037952835.1 of Lithobates septentrionalis. Taxonomy (NCBI): domain Eukaryota; kingdom Metazoa; phylum Chordata; class Amphibia; order Anura; family Ranidae; genus Lithobates; species Lithobates septentrionalis. The sequence goes on along the minus strand of JBBDGP010005063.1, from coordinate 84,285 downwards.
GTTATGTTGCGGACACTAACCAAGATCTTCCTGTGACTTCTTTGCAACCCTTTGGTTGAAACCACCTCGGGAATTATCTCCACTCCCATGTCTTCTCTCTGTCCGTCCGATTCAAGGACAATGAAAGGGCCTGGTTGCTTCCAGTTTAGCTTGACAGATGCTCGTAAATAGGCCACTTTACCAGGCTGTAACACCTTCTCACACTGGTCCAAGTGCCAGATCTTTCCCACTCTTTCAGCTGGAGCCTTCTGTTTTTGTACCAGTTGCTGATAGGCTTGTCTCAGCATGGGGTGCACACTTGTAGTTGAAGTGCCCGGCTCCAGAACAAAAAGGTGTCAAAAGCCTTCTGACAAGATCAATATTGGTCCCTATGATGAGAAAACTCTTACTGGCCACTGTTGGGCGAGGACAGACCAATGCCTGAGTGTCAAAAGTCTTGGCATTCTCAGCCATGGAGGGATCGAAGGTCAGCTCGACCAGTAGATAGCCATCATAGGGGAAGTTCTGAGTCACAATGCCCCATATCTGCAGCTCTTCCAACTTCTGCAAAGGCAGGTGCTTGAGTCTCTATAGAGAAGGGTCACTTAAGCTCCAGTATCCAGAAGGGCCTTGGTGTAGACTCCCTTTACTTGGATGGGAACAACAGGAGAAGGTCCCACCAGCTTGTCAGGGAGCATAGAGGAAGTGGCAGCCCTGGCCTGTTCAGTGGTTTGTATCTGCGCTCCTCTCTGCGAAGATTCTGATCGGGCTTAAGTCTGCACTAAGTTCTGGGAGTCTGGTGTGCATTGACTCTCCGACACCAGGCAGCATGTGTCAAGGGAAACGGGACACTGGGTTGCTTGGAGGCAACAACGGGGGGCCCTCTGCAAGGGTTTGGACTTTCGCTGCTGTCTCTTCGTGTCATTGGTTTTGAGCCAGCTACCGTAGATGGGCACCCGATTGGCTCCTTCACCAGAGCCCTCCAAATTTTCCCTTTGGCTTCTGGCACTGTGCTTCAGGCTTCACTGGGCTTGGACACACCTGTCAAGTAATGTCTCACATAATTTCAGCATACCTCAGTATGCTCAATGGCACTCCTCACTGGTACACATGAAAATGCTCATTATTGGCTCCGATATAGACACTAGTATGGATTTCCGTGCATCGCTACCAAATATCCATAATATCCCTGTAATTATGGATAATCAAACATTAAAATCACTTGATCTTACCGGATCTAATGAATATCAATTAGCCGGGGTGATTTTTTGGCCAAAAAAATTTGATAAGAGGGGGCCAGCCCCCCTCATTAATCACTTAATAAGTCTCTAATTATGTGAGATCTAATCTCATCCTTATGTACCACCACCCAATATCTCTAAGGTTAAAACCACTGGATCTTACCGGATCTAAGGAATATCTATTAGCCTAGATGATTTTTGGCCAGAAAATTGCATGTGGGGGGGCAATCCCGTCCTTATGTACCACCTAATATCTCAATTTATATGAGGAATATTTCTGAAATTATGTGAGATCTAACGTTAAAACCACTTGATCTTACCGGATCTAACGAATATCTATTAGTCTGAATGATTTATGGCCAGAAAATTTGATAAGGGTGGCCAACCCGTTCATATGTACCACCTAATCTCTCTATTTTTATGTGGAAAATCTCTGAAATTATGTGAGATCTAACGTTAAAACCACTTGATCTTACTGGATCTAACAAATATCTATTAGCCTGAAAGATCTAACAAACTGCATAAGATTTTTTCAAAAATGTTGATATGGGGGGGCTAACCCGGG